>JACTAT010000005.1:142801-165328 GCA_014526335.1 Chrysaora quinquecirrha | reverse complement strand
CTCTCCAAAACATATATTCCGCAAGTTGGGTTTCTAACAGGATGAATGTCTTGTGGGCCTTCTCGTGGGGATGGGACGGTGCCCTGCTGCTGTTTGCGGTGGCGGGTGCGCTGCGTGGGATGTCCCCCTCATGATGCAGGCCTTGGAATGCGGAGATTGTTTCCCGTAGTTAGGTGTAGCGTCTGGGGGTTCTCTCGCGCGGCGTCGACGCCATCCCATTCTGTGTGGTGTGCGTCGCTTCCGGCCTCACTGGGAAGGTCTGATTGTCTGGTTTTTGTTTTTAGCCTGGTTTATAATTATAAATATATTCTTTTTTAGATTTATTAACAAAATTTTTGTAGGCCTAATTTAGCTGTAATTTAGCTATATATTTGTAAATTGCCTACGTAAAATAAATTAATGATGATGATGATGATGATGATGAAGCCTAATTCAAATCAATACAGTAGTTTCAAACCTTCCGTCTTTGTTTTAGTTGCCAAGTGGTAGGCTGTTCCATGATGCTGACGTCATCGGCAATAAAATGTACATCTTTGGTGGCACTGTGGATAACAACATTCGAAGCGGAGAACTCTATCGATTTACATTTTCAAATTACCCACGATGTACTTTGCACGATGATTTTGGTCGACTGCTGGACAGTGGACAGTTTTGTGATGTTGAATTCGTTTTCGACGGGAAGGTAAGTATTAGTATTTCACAATCAACCACCAAATTCGAATCTATGTAAAATATTTTATTCGTTCATTACTCTGATGAAGCCCTGAATGCCGGGGCGAAATATTAGTATAAAAAAATTCGTATTTTTTTGCTTCGTCTTCTCGTCGCTTTGCAGCGTTACTGCCTCACTTTTATTAGTATTTCAGCCTGAATATAACCCTTGATTCAAACCCGATTCAGCCCTGCTTCAAACCCGATTCAGCCCTGCTTCAAACCCGATTCAGCTGATTCAAACCTGATTTAAACTGATTCAAACCCTGATTCAAACCCTGATTCAAACCCGAGTCGGGTTAGCCTGATTCAAACCCCCCTGATTCAATCCCGATTTAGACCTGATTCAAACCTGATTCAAACCCGATTCAGCCTTGATTCGAACCTGTTTCAGCTGATTCAAATCCTATATTAAACAATGATTCAAACCTGATTCAGCCCGATTCAGACCCCCAGATTCAAACCCGATTCAGACCTTATTTAAACCTGACTCAGCCCTATTCACACCCGACTCGAGAAGGCATTGCCTATCTAGCTTGAGGCGCTAACTAAAAAGCCAGACAAAATGAAAAGTTATTTATTCCGACCCGAGTCGCTCAGATTCCAAACCCCCCTGATTCAAACCTTCTTGATTCCGCTCTCATGTTTCATAGTTAAGCCCAAATTATAATTTGTAACTATTTTTTGTTTCATGCAACTTTGTAATAGTTTTGTTTCCATTGTCTGTTTGTAGGACCCGATGGCTGCACATGCAGCAATTGTTGCTGCTCGCTCGCCGTATTTAGCACAAAAACTGATCAATTTAAAAATGCAACAAGATGAAGATACTGCAGACATGGTAAATATGATAGTTTGCGTTTAGTTTTGTTGTGCAACGATCCTAAAACTTGCAAATGAAACCACGATCTTGCTTTGTCAATTATTCGAAAATTATCATAACTTGCAATGACCGTAATTTGTTGCACAATCTTGTTTATCCAGTAAATGTTGTCCTATAATGGCATAATCTAGAGCCAGGAATATAGTTACAGCCACAGCCGGAGGAAGGTTAGTTAGGGCAAAGAGAATCTCATGCCTGTTTTTCATTGTTAAAGTGAGGAAGGGTGGGGCTAAAGGCATTTTGATCTGGAGGAAGGTTGAACATTTTTCTTTACTCTTGCTTCTTATTCTAAACCGTGGGTTTGTTGCTCTCTCTGTCGAATTTTGTTTGGATGATACCTAATTCCAAATCAGTCTTCTTAAGTACTAACTTTTGGCCTTATTGTATTATTTTATCGAGAACTAAATTTAATATTATTAATATAAGTCTGTATATAGTATTGTAATGTCATTTTAGACTACAGCTGCTACTGCTACTGCTGCTGCTACTGCATGTAGCAGCACCCATCGACAGCAATTAAGACTGGAACTTGGAAACATTGGATTGCATTCGTTCAAAGTTGTTCTTTGGTTTATATACACGGATAAGATATTCCCACTTATCAAAGGTACTATTTCTTTATCTTTTGTCACGATTTTCTTCGTGTGTTTGTTACTCTAAAATTCATGTTTAAAGGAACCTTTGCTCAAAAGCTCCAATAACTGTCGAAAACTTCTTATGCCTGAAGAGTTTTTTCTTATCATTTACAGAAGAGTATGGGACGGCAACTGAAGTAATGAGACTGATGATGGATGTATATAGCCTGGCATTAAAGGTATCTTATTTGCTTTTTATTTATATAATAAAAACCTCTAGTCAACCCTCTAATAAAATCTCTAATAAACCCCCTCTCTATTAAGAAACTCTCTCTAATAAGCCCTCTCTTTAATAAGCCCCTTTCTCTAATATACCCTTTCTCTATCAAGCCCCTCTTTTATAAGCCCCTTTCTATAAAGCCCCTTTCTATAAAAAAATCCCTCTCTGTAGTCTCCTTCTCTGTTGACCCCCTCTCTTTAATAAGCCCCTTTCTCTAATATATCCCTTCTCTATCAAGCCCCTCTTTTTATGAGCCCCCTTTCTATAAAGCCCCTTTCTCTAAAAAGATCCCTCTCTGTCAGCCTCCTTCTCTGTTGACCCCCTCTCTTTAATAAGCCCCTTTCTCTAATATACCCTTTCTCTATCAAGCCCCTCTTTTTATGAGCCCCCTTTCTATAAAGCCCGTTTCTCTAAAAAGATCCCTCTCTGTCAGCCTCCTTCTCTGTTGACCCCCTCTCTTTAATAAGTCCCTCTCTATTACGCCCCTTCTGTATAAAGCCTTTTTGTCTACTAAGCTCTCTAAGAATTCTCCGAAATTCAGTAAACTCCCATGGACCTAAAATTGCTTACATCTTCATTGTTAGTTTCAGCTTGGTCGATTGGAGCAGCTTTGCACACAATACATTGAAGCATCGATAACAACAGAGAACGTTCTTGTTGCTCTTGACTGTGCTGAGGAATTGGGTCTAGAATTTATCAAGGTACGTCTAAATACAAGCTATCATTTTGGCACGAACGCATTGTCCTCCTCCAATGAAAGGTTAAAGTACATTGAAATGATATCGACTGGTCAGAGTAAATATATTCGGACTTATCAAGGCTGTTTCTGACACTGTATTAGACATGATAGTCACCACTTATCATGACAAGCCTTTGATATTTAGTTGGGCAACGTTTCGAGAGAGATCCGTCTCCCATCATCGGGCAATTGTGGTTTCTTTCCTATTTATTGCAAAGGTTGGATCGAAAGGTGTGAAATTGACCGGACCTGCGAGGAAGCATGGGAATTTTTGGCGCTCAATTTCTAAGATTTTTGGCGACAAGATTGCGTTCCGTCCAATTTTGATGTTATTCAACCAGATTTCGACTGGTCACTTTGTCGCTTTGGCCCTGGCCAAATGAACAGAAATTTCCGATGAAGCTTTGTTGAAATTGCTTGTCACCATTTGAATGTTTTACCAACTGAGGGTAATCTTTATTGTTTACCCGTTTTCCCTCTTTACCCTAACTAGACCTCCTGTCATGCCTCAATGGGAGTACCACTGGGGCTCTTATTCGGAACTTTGCGGTTATTGCCCTTCTGGAAAGGAAACAAAACATTGCTTTTCAAACATTTTAGCTTGTGACAAGAAGAAGAGTTTACCATTTCAAAAAAGGCTTACGACGTGGCTAAACGTTCGAGCATTGAAGCGAATCTCAAATATTTGACAAACAATGTTTGATCGTTTGGCCACACCGCAAAATTTGTTGATAAGGGAAATCGCTTAGTAATTTTTAGAAAAATTTCTACTCGTCACAAGGAAACACTGTTTTACAAGCAATGTTTTTCAATGTGGGAAATAGTCAAGAATTTTAAAGTGAATTTCAAATGTTTGACCAAAATTGTTTGATTTTTTGGCCAGCATCTTATGGTTAGCTCATTCTGTTGGTGTTTAACAGGATGCCACCGAAAAGAAAGAGTGTTTTTGTTTACAATTGTTATTGACTTTAACCTTATGACTTATATTTTGGGGGTCATATATACTGAGAATTTTACTATCGATTGATGTTGGCATTATGATTATTTTTTACTTTTCGTCTCCAGGAATACTGCATAAAATTCATCATACGAGAAATCCACTTCAATGTTATCATTACGAGTAGTGAATTCGAGGCTCTTTCAAAGCCACTCATCATAGAAATCATCAGAAGGAGGCAGCTTCAATTGGTAAGCAAATAATTGATTGTGTTACCCCCGTTTGCTTGTAGGTTTTCACAGAATATTGTTGATATGTTGTAAAGTACTGGGGGTAACGTCATATTTATGTTTTAATATTTCATCTTTCTAGCAATATCCCCATCCCGAGCTTCAGAATCCTCCTGTCACGAAAGGTAACATAAATTCCATATTCTAAGGTCTTTAAAAATTTTACGCTATTCACTATGCAAGCAGCAACCAAGCAAGCAAGCAAGCAATCTTTATTTGTTAATGGGGGTCAGGAGTTTTGGCAACTATACAGCTGATGTGGACCTGCAGCTTGTGCCCCCAGACTGATATTCTAGAACGAATACTCTGGATACTCATTTACCGACCTCGGAAGGATGGACAGCTGAGTTGACTGTAAGCTTGTGGAAAGTGGTCCTGACGAGATTCGAACCCACGACCTTGCGATCGTGAGCCGAACGCCTTGACCACTCGGCCACACCACCTATTCCTGAGGTATCCGTATCAGTATCCCTGACCAAATGATCAAACATTGTCTGACAAACATTTGACATTTTCTTATCAAAGTAATGTTTGACTGTTTGGCTTCGTCATGAAACAATGCTCGTCAAACTTTTTTGCTTTCGTCAAGCGAAATGTGCATTTCAAAACACTGCAAAACAAATTTTACTTGCTTTGCTTTGTTCATGGCGTGGCCAATCGTTGTAACATTGCTTAGTAATTTCATTGACAAACAATGTTTGACCGTTTGGCTACATCTTAAAGCCCTGCTGGTGAAACATCTTTTGTTTGAAACAAATGGAGATTGTTTCTGAAACTTTACAAAAACATTTCAAAACAAACTGCTCGACAAACAATGTTTTGTGGCGTAGCCAAACGTTGAAACATTGCTTGATAAACAAATTTCAAATGTTTGACAAACAATCTTAGACCCCGTTCCAAAGACTGCTCGTCAAACATCTTTTGCTTGAAACAAATAAAAATTGTTGTATAGACTTACAAAAACATTACAAAACCAAACGTTGAAACATTGCTTGATAAACAAATTCCAAATGTTTGACAAACAATCTTAGACCCTGTTCCAAAGACTGCTCGTCAGACATCTTTTGCTTGAAACAAATAAAAATTGTTTTATAAACTTACAAAAACATTGCAAAACCAAACGTTGAAATGTTGCTTGATAAGCAAATTTCAGATGTTTGACATGAAACTCAATGTTTTTCTTCTGTTTTAGTTTCGACATTAACTGAAGATATGGAGCTTTTACTGCGAGGTGAAGTTGCCAAAGAATTTCGAGACGTTGAACTAATGCTTGATGGTGAACCGATTCGTACACATAAGGTAATTAGCAATAGAAACTAATCATCCTTAAAACTTAGTAATTCCACGATGCAAGTTCTCAAACTATCTGTTTCCTGAAACGTTGTGACATAGGGTATTTTTGTGCCTATTCACGGTTCAGTTTTATACGATATAGACCCGGTATAGCGTATACGACATATACACACGACCTAGACACCATTTTTGATTATGGAATTTCTTTTTCAATTTTAACCTGTTCTAGCTGCTAAACGTGTGATACGAAATATGTACAAACGATATAGACCCGATATATAACGTATGCGACATATGTACACGACATAAACACAATTTTTGATTATGGTATTTCTTTTTCATTTTTAGCCAGTTCTAGCTGCCAGAAGTAGGTATGGCATTTTACCTTTCGCTATGATTTGGGAACTTTTGTCTCAACTTTTAGATATTTTTCTGTTTCCGAGGGGCATAACTACACCCCCATCACCCAATCTTCAATGCCCACTACAGAAAACATAAGTCACACAGTTCTCTAATTATTTCTTTGCTCTCTCTAATTACATATGAAAGGGTGGTCAAATGCACCCCTTCCCATTTTGATGACAATCATCATTCCAGCTTCTCTCTAATATTATACTGTTATAGTGCCTCCAAATTGGGTGCAAATGTGACACACATTTTGTCAGTTATCGAACTATTAAATTTAACTATTTCCCTTATGAAAAATTTGTAGATTAGTAAAGTATTATTACAAAGGATTACCTTTTTCGATTCGCAGTTATTTCGAAGCAATGTTTCGATCTTTTAGTCCAGAAAACAACAGAGTTAACGTAAGTATCTATTATACAGTATTTCATATTTTAACAGACTATTGAAATTTTGACCCTAAGGCCCTGGCTAAACGATCAAACATTGCTTGTCAAACTTTTGAAATTTGCTTTAGAAGCAATGTTTGACCATTTCGCCACGTCGTAAAAACATTGCTTAGCTAAACATAGGTGGCAGCTCAAACTATAAGTGAGCTGTGTTGCGAAGGAGGGCTGGGAGATGAAATGGTGAAATAGTGTATTTCGCACCGGTCGCAAGGATCTCAGTATTAGGCTAACTAATCCAGACCTTGACCCTGCGTGTGATTCTTCCGTAGCTCGGGCTTGAACCCGACCTCGATGAGCTTCTGACACCATGAGCCAGCTGGCCGTGAACTATGACTGCGGGTGTTAAGTTTGCTCTCGAATGATTTTAACGGTTAGGTACCTTACAGCTTTGTTCAATCCCTTTTTAAGGTATCCATCGGAGACATGGTACCATCAACACAGTCATTCGACTCTCTTCTTCGTTTTATTTACTATGGTGATGTGAATATGCCTCCAGAAGACTCCTTGTATCTGTTCTATGCACCTTTTTATTATGGATTCACAAACAGTAGGCTGCAGGTCTGTATATAGCACTTTCACTCGACGATGTTTGCAGAAGGAACGATCCTTTATTTTAGTATTAGAATCCCAGGGGGGACTCACTGTAGGTAAATGACGGGGGGGGTCAGACACTTTTGGGTATCAAAATGGAATTTAGTATATGTCTGGGTCTGCTATTTAAGCGAAATTTGTATAAATTCGGGTTGATTCACAAAGAATCCAGAAAACGCACGACAAAGTACAGATTTTCTAAACAAGAGAGTGTTTTGTTGGGTTGAGTCTGCTGAATATGGTGTCAGTTGAGCTTTATTGAAGGAAAAAATATTGATACAGAGAGACATACGGAGATTGTTTGGTGTATTTTTTCGGGTATGAAGTTCCTAAAATATGTATATTTTTGGGTTTTTCGAGGAGAGCCTGTGTCTGACCTCCCCGTCATGTATCCATAGTGAGTCCCTCCCTGGCATTATTTATATAAAAGGCTAATTTCATTTTGTTAATCTTTACTTGATTCTAGGCTTACTGTAAACAGAATTTGGAAATGAATGTTTCTGTTAAAAATGTCATCCAGGTAACGTATTATGAAGTATAATGTAAATTTGCTTTGCTTTGTTTAGTTCAACGTTGCTTTGCTACCCACATATTAAGGAATTTGTCATTCGTGGCCAAAATATCCAACGTGTTTGATTGTTTTGGTCACTTTGCATACTGTCTCCTCCTACTATTTTCCTTGACTTAAGCAAAGTGCTCTTGTTTACGCCTAGCATTACCAGCGCTTCATTTAACTGTCTTGTAGATTCTTGAAGCTGCACATGGAATAGGTGCTTTTGATATGGAAAGACATGCTATGAGCATCATTGTACAACATTTTCCAAAGGTGAGTTTTCTCGGATGATATTTGATGATTGATAATTGACGATTGGTGATTGATGGTTGATGATTGATGATTGATGATTGATGATTGATGATTGATGGTTGATAATTGACGATTGGTGATTGATGGTTGATGATTCATGATTCATGATTGATGATTCATGATTTAGGATTCCTGATTCATTATCAGTAATTGATGATGGTGATTGATAATCGATAATTAATAGTTGTTGATTAATGGTTGGCGATTGATGATTCATGATTCCTGATTCCTGATTCATGATCAGTAATTGATGATGGTGATTCGTGATCGATAGTTGATAATTTGTGATTGATGATTGATGATTCATGATTCATGATTCATGATCAGTAATTGATGATGATGATTGACGATTGGTGATTGATAATTAATGTTAGTGGTTGATGATTACTGATCGATTAAGTTTTTGATTCAGTAATATTGAGTAATAACTGATTGTTTGATTCCTTTTATGGATGGACTAATCCATGATTGTTTCCTAGGTGGCTCGTCTGCAAGATTTCCGTCGCTTGAATAAAGAACTCCTATTGGACATCCTGGATGCAAT
Organism: Chrysaora quinquecirrha; assembly: GCA_014526335.1. NCBI lineage: Eukaryota > Metazoa > Cnidaria > Scyphozoa > Semaeostomeae > Pelagiidae > Chrysaora > Chrysaora quinquecirrha. Next base: position 156,769 of record JACTAT010000005.1, on the reverse strand, counting down.
TGCTGAATACATGTCATCGGGAACGGGACAAAATGTCGACACAATCATATACACACCGCAAGCTGAACTGACCGATTCGAAAGATGCCAAACAGTAGCTTGTACACAACGCTAAACACGACCCCCGTGCTTCGCTAAGCCTTGGCATTTTACTTGCTGTGTAGTCTGAATAGAAGCTTTTGCACCTGCACCATAGAGGAGCGGGAGATTGCTTCACAGATTGCCTATAAAATCCAGCTGAAATACGAAGTTCAAGTTTTCGTGGCAGCAAATAGTCTGGTCTTTATGATCATGCACCTTCAGCACTTGAAACGATACTCGTATCTATAGGCTTTGACACTAGAAGTCTAAAACACGGACCTTAAAATCCCGAATAAACCTTGCTCGCATGTCTTTGCGTCCAATCATTGTACAATAGTTGTTTGAACATGGATTGAAACCGGCCTAAACCGGTTAAATTGTTTTAAAACCAAAAGTCTTGCAGGGTCTAAGTAGAATTACGCTAGTATTGTAGGCTGCAGATAGCCTATCTTTTACACAGAGAGCAAACTGTATATAGATGTATAAGACAGATATATATAAATTATTTGTGATATTATGATAAAGTGATATATAGTCAAATATTGGATATCTCTGGAGCACCGAATAATCTGTAGGAGGGGAAGAACCGGACGGTTTAGAGATATGCAGCTAAATCAATAACCGGTCTGTCTAGAACTGTCTAGGTTTGGAAAATTTGGAATGAGTGTCAAGGTTAGGTACAGAGTCAGCTCATTGCAAAAAGTATTTATTTAGTTTGCATTCACAAAGAACTGTAATGAATAGGCCTTAGTAAGCGTCATCAGACTCCAATTTCTTAAATTAAATGGTTAGACCCCGTTTGCACGAGAGAAAATGTACGAATAAAAAGATCCGTACCTTCCGGGTACGATAGGGGTACGATTTCATTGCGTTTTTCACCGGAACTGATCGGGAACGGATCCAAATTAATCCGATTTTTCTAGCGTGCCCGAAAAGGTTATCCGGTTCCCAAAAAGAAATGGATCCATGCGTATCCGTGTAGACGAAAATCCTATCGTGAACTTTCTGAGAACGGATTGAAACGGATCCACTTGTGTAACGGGGTCGTTATCGTGGTGTTCGGTAACCGGAGATAAAAAATGTTTCGAAAAGAGTTGCCAGCTACGCCCCGAAGTTCGTCGAAAACACAAATTTTATAATCTAGTTTGAAAGTTTTACACTGGCCACCAAAGTACTGTAGGTCCAATCATTTGTATTCATCAAATTGAATTTCTTTCTGTTCGCTTTAGTTTGGCCATGTCCTAACATGATGTCTATTTTCATCACTTCAGCTTTGCAGTACTATCTCTATTGTTTTTCTAGGACGTAGTGAATAGTGAACCAGGCAGTTGGGATCACAAGATCATAAAATCAATGGCTTTTAACAGGTTAGAAAATAATAACTTCTTCTTTCATTTTAACGATGAACCACCCGTACGAGAGGTTGAGTGGTTAGGAAGGCACCCTTCATTTTATTTTCGCGCTTTTTTAATTTCCGCGCTGCTTTAATCTTCGTGGACATAAAACAAACGAAAATGTATGGGGCATTAGCCCGAAATCTAAGAAAACTGTGCAGAAAGCTGCGCGAAATTTAGATATGCGCGAAATTCTTACGAACTCTTGAAATTCGTCGGTCTTGTTATTACATATTGCAATAAGATGCAATATACTGCTTTTGAGCAAAATGAGCAAAAGGGACATTTTTTGCTTGTTGTATTATACGGGAATTCACTGAACTTCAAGGAAGAATTTGCTTTTTAATAGGCCATCCGCCCTAACGCGATTATACATTTCCCTAGATGTCTAACGTGTCCCAAAAAACCCTTTAGGTCACTGAGTACATATTTCTAGGTTCTGCTTACACCAAACACGGCACGCTGTATTTTAAAAACGTATAGGCTCTACTTGTTAAGATTCTTACATCTTGAAGAACTAGCAACTTTATGGAAGCAGTTGGCTCGTCAAATAGGCCTGTTTTCTTGACTTCAATCTATAGGGCCTGAATTAGATAACTTGATTAAATATTTCTGCGTTTCATTTCATTTTAAACAAAGCATATTCCCTGAAAGTTAAGAACTTGAGAACTTTGGGAAGAAGCAATTAGGCCGATTGCCATAATTAGGCCGGTGGCTTGTTTGGCAATCGTTCTTAAAAACTGTAAGGGAAGCAATTCGCAATTGAAATGGGCCTATTCCGTTAACTCCCGTTCGCGGTGGTATCTGGCCTAAGCGCCTTAGTTAGATTTCTTATTATAGACTCTGATTTTTAATTCAAACAGAACACGGCACGCAAGCGATTTTATTTTAACGAGGCATTCAGACTCTGTTAGGCTAACCGTCTAAGGAAAATGACCAAATATTTTCCCGTCTTGTACCTGCACTATTGAATACTGTATGCATTCAGTATATTGACGCGTCTTGTTTCGCTTGTTTGCAGATTTTTCCATGCACAAAGTCGAGATTTGTTGCTTTTAACATGTGTTAATGAGTATATTTTGTTTCTAGCTCAATTTTGAAGCATATAAAAAGATTTGTTATGCGAATATGTGGAGAGTTTTGATTTGTACTCTAGCTGTTTTGCATGCGGTCCGAGCCGAAGGTAACGAAATTTTTTTTCATACTTTTTTGTCTTCGTAAGGGCATTTCATTCTATAAGAAACTTGTTTTAGACTTTGATTTCACTCTAATTCTTAAACGTTTTAGGCGATTAGTTCTACAAGCTTTTTTTAATGAACCACTTTATAAGGAACCTACATGTAGAGGTTCGAAAAATTTAAAGAACTTATACTTGCTACTAAAGGTTAAAATCGCTTAGGAACATTTCGATTTTGAATAGTTTTATGATTTCAAATAATCAAGAATTAGAAAGCCAGTTTCATTCATTTGCAGTTAAAATCACATGAATTTTGCGTTAAGCATGTATCCAATGTTTCTTTGAGTAGTCTCAAGCTTTGCTAACATGCAAATGTCTCTCTTTTATTGTTAAGACCACTGTATGTGCAGTTAAAATTAAGGAACTATTAAGGAACTTTTTGAACTACAATTGCCTCAAAAGAGGCCCAAAAATAAGGAACTTTAAAAACTAGGCCTTGAGGTAGGTTCCTTATAAAAAAAGCGTGTACTGAATATGCAGTTAAATCAAAGAACTATTAAGGAATTTTTGATTATCAATTCCATCAAAAGAGTTCCCAAAATAAGGAACTTTAGGATCTAGACCTTGAGCTAGGTTCTTTAGAAAATTAAAAGCGTGTACACTCTTTCTTTATAAGAACCAGGAAATTTTTATTGAGGCTGGCTGTTCTTAAGTTTTTACCTTTCTTAAGCCTGAAATGTTCTTAATCTGTTCTTAATTCCTCGGTTACTTACACAGTAATATTTCTCAGTGAATCTCTGGAATGGTACTACGTTTGTGTAAAAATGCAGCATGCTTGTCACTTCTTTGTTCCCCTAATGTTTACATTCACTTTGACTGTCTTACTTTCATATTAAGCTGATATTCTTAGCGCTTATTCTTACTTTGTTCCCAAAATCTAGGCAAAATCCAGGCTGGTGTTCTTATAAAAAAGACTTTGGATTAATTAAGAAAATCTTTTCAATGAACTCTTGTTCTGAGAGCGCAAAGGTTTGTCTTTCTTTTAACAGAACTCATCAAGATAAAGTATTTTTATTTATTTTGTAGATGCTGTACTGGGAAAGCTAGTAGCTGTTGACAATCCTAATGTAAAAAGAGACATTAAAAACAAAGGAAGAAACCAAGTATTTGCGAACAGAGAAGCGGCATTTCTCAAAAAAGATGGTGATTTATTCAAGATTCATAGGCCTGGACTTTTTGGTGCAGAGAAAGAGAAAACTGTTTCATTTGAATCTGTGAAATTCCCTGGATTTTATCTTCGACAAAAGAATAAGCGTCTTCATTTGGACAATTTACAAAGCAGATATATTAGTAAGTACCTTATTCATTTATGATTTAGTTATTATAGTGACGGTAGTTAATCTTTATAGTCATAATAGTTTGATGATCTGTGATGATGATGGTGATGATGATGATGATGAGGATGATGAAGATGCTTGTGATAATGAAGATGATGATGGTGTTAATGATTAGAATGATGATGATGATGATTGAGATGATGATGATGAGAATGATGATGATGGTGATGATGATGATGATGGTGATGATGATGATGGTGATGATGATGATAATGATGATGGTGATGATGATGATGGTGTAAATGATTATAATGATGATGATGATGATGATTGAGATGAGGATGACGAGGATGATGATGATGGTGTTAATGATTAGAATGATGATGATGATGATGATTATGATGATGATGATGATGATGATGATGATTATAATGATGATGATGATGAAGATGATGACGATGATTATGATTATAATGATTATGATGATGATGACGATGATGATGATGATTATGACGGTGGTTAGCGTAATTTTGATTATAGTGATGATTATTGTTGTGATTTTGCTTGTAATAATATTTTTGATGATGCTGTGATACATCCGCCATGCAAGCGTCCAACAAATTATTACTGTCACTCTAAGTAATATAACTGGTCTCTAAAAGCAATTGCCCACCGCATGGGGTACACTGCTTGGAGTAACCCAACTTTATGGAGCATATCCACCACTGTAGAACCTGCATGTTGTTATAGCGTCTATAGCAATTTCCCCCTCCTTTTCAGGGAAAGATGCTACGTTCTTTGAGTCCAGTGCGGCGCTTAATCGATCATTTACAGTATAGGTTTTTTTGTTGATTTTTATCGCAAAACTGAACGAGTTTTTCCTTCATTTTCAGAGAAAGATGCAACTTTCTTTGAGTCCAAAGATCCAATCGGTGAAACATTCCGTCTTTATATGCATACTGATCAATTCCTATGTCATGAGCCAGACAGAGGCTTTAATCTCGTTATGCTGAAAGATTCACCGAAACGAGACACCTTGAACTGTGCCTTCAACTTTGTTCCTTCAAAGAAAACATTACCACAGCCAAAACCCAGAACAAATGGAACTACGTCGCCAGGACCGTTGAAGAACAATGCTAAGTCACAAGGAGTTGTCGGGCCTAATCGTCCGGCTAATAACACGAGTCAGAAAGTTGATACGCAGAAAAAGGGAGCTGTGAAAGCTGGTGATGGAAGTGAGGCAGCTAAAGCCAAATCCCAAGAGAAAGCCAGCCAACCTAATGTTCCAATTAAACATCTGAATGAGTTGGTGAATGATCTGAAAGGGAATAAAGACCCTTTTGCTAAGCACAAGACGAATGGGTTAATAATAATCAGTGGAAAAGCTAAACAAGACATAGCGAAAAATCAGAAGCTGACTAAGAGTAATGTGAATGTAAACCAGGCGAAACAAGTGACGGGTAAAAGTAAGGAAGCGTCAAAAAGTGGCCAGGCAGGTAAGCCTGCATTGAAAAACGGGGGTAGAAACCTGGCACAAGTAAACAAAGGTTTAGCAGCTCAGCTGAAATCTAACGTGAATGCATTTGGAAATAACCAACGAATGGCGCTTCGACAACCCGGAGCCAATCAAGTAAAGAATTTCCAGGCATTTAACCAAGCCAACAAGAACAGCATGCTGGGATCGATTTTACAGCCTGTACGTGAAACAGAGCAGGCCTTTCTGAATTCAGCCAGAAACCATTGGATTCTGGGAAACCCAACCAAAAAGGTTTTTATCGCGAATCCACGTTTGAATCCGAATTTTGCACCAAGACAGCCTCTTTTTCGTCCCAATTTTGCGAGGTATATGAACCCATACGCAAGGAACTTCATGAGACAGAATACTTTTGGCTATCCTCGACAAGTTAGGCCGTCGCCGAGACAATTCGTTTCACTCCCGAATCCGCAGTTGATGCAGAGTTCTATGCAGAAAATGCAAATTCAGTATGTGCCGCCACAACAATGGAATCAAGTTTCAAGCCTGTCACAAAGTCAACTGAATGCTGGAATTTCACCAATTCAAAGTCAGATAAATGCTGGCATTGCTCCAATTCAAAGTCAGATAAATGCTGGAATTGCTCCTTTTCATAGTCAGATTAATGCCGGAATAACTCAGTTACAAAGTCAGATAAATACTGGAATTGCTTCGCTTCAAAGTCCGATAAATACTGACACTGCTCCGGTACAAGAACAACATGTTTATACACAGGAAACGCACGCAGAAGTTTCGAACCATCCGGTCACTCATGAGGATCCTAACTCGTATTCTCCAGACAATCTTTTGAGTAAACTCCATCCGGAGTTGTCACTGGACCATAATGCGAACCATGATATCAATGATATTACAAGTACAGACGCCCATGTTCATCATGAAACAACCATTGCTGATATTCCTCATGGTCCGGTCACACACACCGTGGATGTCACCGTCGGCAGTATTGCACCGCATGCGGTTTCCGCACCACCGCTCCCAGTCCATGAAATCGGAGCAGTTCCAGCATCTGGCCTGGAGACCCACGTTGTCCCTTCGATGACTGAAGTTGCAATTAGTCCTGATCATGTCATACATGAGGCCGAAGGTCCGGATTATAAACACGTCATTGATTCGTCGATGAATCTAGAAGCAGCGCACTCATTGGTCCATACACACCCGGATGTGACGTTGGAAGAAGCGTTCAATAAAATGAACCCTATAGGCCTGCACCCGATAGAAATCACAAGCGAACCAATACACGTTTCAGGTCACGACCTCCATACCGCCAAAGCGTTTAACATGCGCACGCATTATGTTGAATCGAAACCGCTGGACATGGACTCAAACGAGGCTGACTCCATGAAAGAGGTCCATGTTGTTCATCATAATCATCATCTTGTACATGCTGCGGATGAAAGTGAAAAAGAAAAATTTGTGTCGACTTTAGTGGACGCTACCAATGGTGAGTTAATCCGAACAAAAGCTTACCTTACGAATTACATAGTTAATAAGGAAGTAAAAAATCTCAGTGTTGAGAGATTTGTATAAGAGTTTTCACACTAGCGAATCTATACGCACTACTGTAGTGGAGACGTACTACTGTGTTGGTATTTTTTGTATACTGTGGTTGTATTTTATGCCTACTGTGATTGATTCTGTACGCAAAAAATACCACCATATCAAGCATAATAACACACCAAAGTAGTGGCTATCCAGCACAGTACACAAAAACCACCACATCAAGCATAATAACCCACCACATCAAGCATTATAACCCATCACAGCAGTGCTTATGCACCACAGTAATGCGTTTAGATTCGGTAGCTTGGTTTTAATAAGAACAGGCCTTTTTAAGTAGCAATTGGCTGAGGGTCAAATTTGTCTGCTTCCTCGCGGAGACTACTTAAGCTAAATTAGACTTAGAGCTCCTATGAGGAATGCCCTTTTGGAGAATAGCGGGTGCCCGACGAATACCTAATATATTTTGGTACATGTAGATAGGTTTTGGGCCCTGAAATTCTCTTACCCTGGGCATGATTTTAATCAAAAACAATATATAAGAGGCTGAGAAGTTCAAGAGAACTAACAGAAATAAACTTTTTTGAGTCAGAATCCCGTTGAAGACGTTCTTAGGGACATCTGCATGAATGCCATTTTTGGATGCATTCCGAATTTCTGTTCTAGTGTTCACGTAGTCCTCTAAGCAGTCTTCATATAGTCGTCTGCGCGTGGAATGCGTGGAAAGTCCTAAGGCGAAGTCATTCCTCTTCCTATATAAAGAGACAAAACAAGAACACTAGGAGTTTCAGGGACATACTGTAACGATGTACCCATTCTTTTGTAGATCTATGCATATCCCTGGTCTTCGTAAATCAACTTGGAAATCGATACCGGCTTGTTTCAACATTAAATCCGCACGGATATCGACCTAAGGGCAATCGTTTCTCTCTGAAGACCATCTTCAAAGTTCCCAAGAAGCGAAAAGTGATGTCCTTCAGAGCGTATGATGAGCTGGATCCGCAAAGACTGGTTCTACTAAATGGACGTAGGGAGTTTAACATATACCCAATCGCCTGCAGTTTGAAGCCGATTGAAGTTATCGTGGACAGTAGTTCTCCAAGCAAGAATATCGTAATGGGAAGCAGAAGAGCAAAAGTGAATGATAAAGGTAAGCTTAATGATGTATTAATTGTCTCTGTGGCGCAGTGGTTAGCGTGCAGCCTCACAACGACAATATTGTGGGTTCGAGCCATGGTCTTTCCACTTGTGTTGCAAGGATAACAACCTTGGGCAAGTTGTTAGCACAAACGTGCCTCTCTCTGCCCAGGTGAAAAATGAGTACCTGGTATGTTATGGTATGGTATGTTATTGTATGGTATGGTATGGTATGGTATGGTATGGTATGATATGGTATGGTATTGTATGGTATGGTATGATATGAATGAGTGCCTGGTATGGTATGGTATGGTATGGTATGGTATGGTATGAACGAGTACCTGGTATGGTATGGTATTGTATGGTATGGTATGGTATGGTATGGTATGGTATGGTATGGTATGGTATGATATGATATGAATGAGTACCTGGTATGGTATGGTATGGTATGGTATGGTATGGTATGTTATTGTATGGTATGGTGTGGTATTGTATGGTATGGTATGATATGAATGAGTACCTGGTATGGTATGGTATGGTATGGTATGGTATGGTATGATATGGTATGGTATTGTATGGTATGGTATGATATGAATGAGTGCCTGGTATGGTATGGTATGGTATGGTATGGTATGGTATGAACGAGTACCTGGTATGGTATGGTATTGTATGGTATGGTATGATATGAATGAGTACCTGGTATGGTATGGTATGGTATGGTATGGTATGGTATGGTATGGTATGATATGATATGAATGAGTACCTGGTATGGTATGGTATGGTATGGTATGGTATGGTATGAACGAGTACCTGGTATGGTATGGTATTGTGTGGTATGGTATGATATGAATGAGTACCTGGTATGGTATGGTATGGTATGGTATGGTATGGTATGGTATGGTATGATATGATATGAATGAGTACCTGGTATGGTATGGTATGGTATGGTATGGTATGTTATTGTATGGTATGGTGTGGTATTGTATGGTATGGTATGATATGAATGAGTACCTGGTATGGTATGGTATGGTATGGTATGGTATGGTATGGTATGATATGATATGAATGAGTACCTGGTATGGTATGGTATGGTATGGTATGGTATGTTATTGTATGGTATGGTGTGGTATTGTATGGTATGGTATGATATGAATGAGTACCTGGTATGGTATGGTATGGTATGGTATGGTATGGTATGGTATGGTATGATATGATATGAATGAGTACCTGGTATGGTATGGTATGGTATGGTATGGTATGGTATGAACGAGTACCTGGTATGGTATGGTATGGTATGGTATGGTATGATATGAATGAGTACCTGGTATGAGTACTGGTCGGTAGTTGGCTGCACTCTGCTATATGCTAATGCATCTAGACCAGGGGTAAAGTGTAAAGTCGACTGAGTAGCCCTACGCAAGTAGAAGACTTTAAAACGGCAACTTTACTTTGATTTAATGGCCTAGTTGTCAGCCAATACCGCGAGTTATTGGCAAGTTACCCAAGTTACCCACCCCATTGGCAAGTTAACCACCCCAAGACTGATTTGTTGTTTCTTCAGTTCTAGGTCTGCCGGGATTGAAACCAGATCCGCACCCAGCTGGTCTGGTATGCCCACCATCATGCCGCAATGAATGTGGAGGTGGATGCCCAATGTCTTGCTGCTCTGATGCATCATCAAGTCTCCTGCATTAAATGGCATCGTTCCTGCATCTTCTACAACCCTGCATTGATCTAATGCAGCCTCGCCTATGTACGTTTAGCCTCTATTGGAAATGTCATTGTGTGCTCAAGACGTCAGAGAATGAGTAATGGCGGAATTCGATTTAGCTGTGGCTGTGGGCCTACTTCAAGTCAGTTACCAAGTCAAAAGCAAGAAATATAGGCCAAGACAGAAGTAGATTCTTCAACTCATATGTGAGTCTTTCAAGTTATATTCGTCATCCATTTGTCTTATAGTAAAATACATTGTTTTTTTTGAAACCTCGTTACTATAGCCCTCTTCTACTGAAGTAGGTACACTCTAGCGAATTTTTTAAAACAATTATGAACAATAAACGTAAAAAATTAGCATTTAAAAAATTCGTCCTTATTTTGGACTAAATGGACTTTTATCGAGTTGAATTCTTTGACATAAATTATTTAATTTGTAAATAAATATAAACTTTCTAAACTTAATAATAATAGAAAGCAGCTATCGTTATCTGTTTGTCTGTTTGTTTGTTTGTTTGTTTGTTGTGTGATTGTTGTCTCTATTTCAATGTTTACTGTATTGTAAATGTGTTATTCGTTGTTTGTACTTTCGTTTTGTTGTGTCATATATTTGTTCCTATCCTCTCTTTTCCCTGTTTGTCTTTTACTTGCTTATTTGTCTGTTATGTTTCTTTCTTTTCCGCCCATTTTAATTTCTTTGCTTTCTGCTCATTCCTTTGCTTATTTTTGTATTTATTTTTTTGCTATTTATTTGTTGTTTCCCCGTTCATTTTTGTGTTTGTTCCAACGAATTGTCTATTTCTATTTGTTTGTTTGGTTGTCGTTTGTTTATTGTCATTTACCTGTTTACATCGTTAATACCCTTATTGTTTTCGTTTGTTGGTTTATTGGTTGTTTCTTTGTTGTCTACTTTTTATTGCCTGTTTCATTTTTGTTTGTTTGTTTGTTGCTTGTTTCTCTGTCTGTTTTTCCTTTATTTGTTTGTTTTCTGTTTGTCTTTATTCGTAATATTCTGTTTTGTTGCTTGCTTATTTGCCTCTTTACTATTTATTTATTTATTTGCCTGTTTGGTTTTTGTTTGTTTGTCGCTTGTTTCTCTGTCTGTTTTCAGTTATTTTGTTTCATCGTGGCCTTTTTATTGGTTATTTCTTCGTTCATTCGTTTGTTGTTTATCTTTATTCTTTATTTTCTTCTTTGTTGTGTGTTTGTATGTTTGTTTGTCGTTTTCTAGTTTGTTTATTGTTATTAGCCCATTTGTTTGCTGGTATTTTTTTCCTTTGTTGATTCTTATGTTTATGTTCAGTCTGTTATTTGTTTCATCGTGGCTTGTATATTGATTATCTGCTCGTTCGTTTGTTTGTTGTTTATCATTATTTTTATTGGCTTCTTTGTTGTGTGTTTGCATATTTGTTTGTCGTTTTCTATTTTGTTTATTGTTGTTAGTTCGTTTTGTTAGTTGATGTTTGTTCGATTTTTATTTGTTATTTGTTGTCATTTTGTTTATTATTTGTGTCTTCATTGGTTGTTTATTTGTTATCTATCCGTTTGTTAGCTGGTTGTCTGTCTTTATTTATTATCGACTTCTTTCTTTGCTTGCTTGTTGTTTTCATGTTTGTGTATTGTTGTTAGCTCGGTTGTTTGTTGATATTTTGTTTGTTTGTTATTTTTTATTTTTTATTTTCTCCTTCGTTTGTTGGTTGTTTGTCTTTTTTATATTTGGCTTATTTGTTGTTTGTTTGTTCATTTGTTTATTGTTTTCTTATTTGTGTATTGTTGTTAGTTATCTTCTTTGCTGATATTATATTCGTTTATTATTTGTTATTTGTTGTTTATTTGTTTATCATTTATTTGCTATTTGATCGTTCGTTTGTTGGTTGTTTGTCTTCATTTAATATTTGTTTCTTTGTTGTTGTTTTCATGTTTGTGTATTGTTGTTAGCTCGGTTGTTTGTTGATATTTTGTTTGTTTGTTATTTTTTATTTTTTATTTTCTCCTTCGTTTGTTGGTTGTTTGTCTTTTTTATATTTGGCTTATTTGTTGTTTGTTTGTTCATTTGTTTATTGTTTTCTTATTTGTGTATTGTTGTTAGTTATCTTCTTTGCTGATATTATATTCGTTTGCTATTTGTTATTTGTTGTTTATTTGTTTATTTTTTATTTGCTATTTGATCGTTCGTTTGTTGGTTGTTTGTTTTCATTTATTATTTGTTTCTTTGTTGTTGTTTTCTTGTTTGTGCTTTGTTGTTTGTTCGTTTGTTTGTTGATATTTTGTTTGTTTGTTATTTGTTATTCTCCTTCGTTGGTTGATTGTTTGTCTTTTTTATTTTTGGCTTCTTTGTTGTTTGTTTGTTCGTTCTTTTGTTTATTATTTTCTTATTTGTTTATTGTTTTCAGTTCGTTTGTGGTTGACATTTGTTGTCTTTATTTTTTCTTCTATTCATTGTTATTTGTTTGTTTATTTGTTCGTCTGTTTAAAATTTCTTATGTGTTTATTGTTTTTCTTTCGTTTATAATTGTCTTTATTTTGTTAGTTTGTTAATTGTTGTTTGTGCGTTTGTTTTTTGTTCATTCGTTTATTATTTCTTGTTTGTTTTTGTTTTTCTTTCGTTTATGATTGTCTATGTTTTGTTAATTAGTAAATTGTCTATTGTTGTTTTGTTTGTTTGTTTGTTTGTTTGTTTGTTTGTTTGTGTTTTTGTTTGCTTGTTTAAAAACTTATTTTAGCATAGTCTCGTATTACCGATCGCTGCATACGTAGATGGAAGATTTCAACAAAAAGAGAGTCGATTTCTTAAACTGTTTTGAGTAAAATACCAAGTATTAAATCAATAATTATGTTTTCAAATAACAAGAATAAACTGCATTCAGTACTTGTATTAAAGCGAGGTTATTTAAATAGTGCTAAAATACTGTAATGAAGAGAGCAAGGGCAAGATAAAACAGTAGGTAAAATTTGTTTCAGGGGTAATACGGGTCTAAAGACGCTCAAAGAAAAATTCTCCAAAATTCATTTCGGTGTCATAGGATTCACGTTATTTGAAGTTCTTGTAAACTTTGCGACCATACAATTTCTGTACTGGGCGGAAATTGTTTGAAATGAAGCCACCTTTGCCATGAGAGTTCATTTTACTGTTTTTCTTCAGCGCTCTGAACTTTTCAATCTGAAATTCAAACAAGACGAAAATGATAAAACGAACCCTATCGATTTTAAAGTAAATATTGCGATGAGATTGGAGGACGATACGAGTTATACCTTTTCCACGAACGGTCACCATTATAGAGTTTTCCAAAATTTCAAGTGGGGTGACAGCTATGATGAATGTACCAGTGTACCGGCTTTTCTGCAAGCGTACCGGTCAGTATTCGTGACAATGTACCGGTGTACCAGATTTCACGCATGCGCATGTTACGGCTCTGATTTTTTGATTACTGTATACGATGTACCAGGTCGCGTTGTACCGTACCGGTTCGATTTTTAGCCTGTCGTACGGTGTACCTGGTGCTCCATACCGGGGTACCGGGAAGCTGTCACCTCCCCCCCCCCTTTTCAAGGTATTGAGTTTTCGATTGTTCACTGTCCTAGCAGTTGTATTATTGATTTTATGAGCACACAAAATTCCCTATTCTATAAGGGTTTTGACCGTGAAAAGTGACTGGGGATGAAACTTTTTACTTCGACTGGTTTGAGCCCTTATAAAATCGAAAACTTTGAACGCTTATAACATCAATAATACAAGATCGAAAAAGCAAAACCTCGCGTAGACTAACTTTTCATGAGTTTGTATCCCAAACTCTAAATCTCGGAATTTGGAAAAAGTCCATTATGGCCACCGTTTGCCGGAAAGGTTTATTCGTGTAAACGTAGACTCATTACATAAGTCCCACTCTTCGATAAGTCCCACTCTTCGTAAACAGCAACGGAAGTCTTTAGCAACAGCAACAACTATTTACTTAAAAAATTGAATTGGATGGCCTAATGCTCAGAGTATTTCTCAGCGACCTATCGAAATCAGATTGGCCTAAGGAGCGAAAACTATGACTCATGGAATAAGTCTAGGGTAAACGACAATTTGAATTTCGAATTTTTATTCCTTGCTTCC
>JACTAT010000005.1:120101-142301 GCA_014526335.1 Chrysaora quinquecirrha | reverse complement strand
TAGTTTTTAATGCTGCGCCTTGGTTTTCCATAGTACTTTAATGCCTTCCTTTATTGCCATATTGCCTGGAATAGCATGCAGTTTTCCATTCAGTCTTTCATATTTTTAGGTATGATCTAGAGACGCAAACTTGGGATGTTGTTCAGCCTTCTTCAGAAAGCCAAGTAAGCTTGTGAAGCCTTCTTGAACCTTTACTACTGTACGAAAGTCTTGAGCTTTTTTAAGCCTTACTATCAAACACCTTTACTATCTTCAAAAACGAATTAAATAGAATGGTGATAAATGCAACTGTAGGCTCTGCAAAACATATATTCCGCAAGTTGGGTTTCTAACAGGATGAATGTCTTGTGGGCCTTCTCGTGGGGATGGGACGGTGCCCTGCTGCTGTTTGCGGTGGCGGGTGCGCTGCGTGGGATGTCCCCCTCATGATGCAGGCCTTGGAATGCGGAGATTGTTTCCCGTAGTTAGGTGTAGCGTCTGGGGGTTCTCTCGCGCGGCGTCGACGCCATCCCATTCTGTGTGGTGTGCGTCGCTTCCGACCTCACTGGGAAGGTCCAATTGTCTGGTTTTTGTTTTTAGCCTGGTTTATAATTATAAATATATTCTTTTTATGTCCGAAGGACATATTAAGAGGGTGTCGTGGAACGCATGTACGCATAGAAAATACATAGATAGGTAGGCAGGCATATAGACGCTTTTTCGTGCCAAACCGCGTAACAAAAGATAAACCACAAATGATAGGAATTAAACTTTGAAATCGCCGTTAAGTGTTGTTGTTAGTGGGCATAATTAGCAAAATGCAATTGCTTGCCAAAAACATCAATTAATATCAACTGTTATTGTAGCGCAGTGGAATAATGCGCTTGTTTCTTGTGCTAAGGGTTGCGAGCTCGATACAGGAAACTAAAATTTGACACCAAGATTTTCTCGCAAAAAGCCGGCTCGGTCGGTCTTCAAAAAAAAGTTTGACTACAATATTGCAAAATGTTGCTCAAATCTAGTTTGATTTTATTTTTATTTTAAATATTTTCATACAATTTTTGATTGGGTTGTTATTCTCAGAGGTTTCTAGAAGTCCTATTACATGTAAGATACTTTCGTGTGAAAAGAAGAGGAGATTGTGGCGCAGTAGAAATTGTTGCCAAGTTAGACAGAAGAAATTTTTTCAAAACAGTTTGCGGCTTCAAAAATCATCTGAATAAATGAACCATTTCAAAATAAATGGTTCAAAGTTGGCAATCAATTCTTCAAAGTGCTATTAATTATCGAATATAGTCATCTGCATAGTATGCGAATTCTTATGATAGCTTTTGGAGATTCTAGAATTAAATTCATCATTTGTGGCGAAGATTACAGGTTTCGGTGCACTGAAGGGAGTTATTTGTTACACAGTTAACCTATGAGTTCAAATTTATTAGTAAATATACGTTACTAGAGGTTTTCTATTTTCGATTCAAAGTTTTGGGATTCTTCCAGGAAATATTCATCTGATCACATTGTCAACAATCGCATCATCATCGTAATGGATCATTATCATCATCACCATCATCATCACAATCACCAATCATTGTCTTCAACATAATGAAGACGGTGATCATCATTTTCGTCTTCAACGTGATCATCATCGTTGTCGTCGTCGTCGAGCATCATAATCATCATCATGATCGTCTCTAGCATGATCATTATGGTCATTATCATCCTCTTCAAAGTCATCATCATCATCATCATCATCATCATCATCATCATCATCATCATCATCATCATCATCATCATCATCATCATCATCATCATCATCATCATCATCATCATCATCCAACATAATCATCATTCTCATCATCGTTGTCTTCTTCTTCGTCATCTTCGTCATTATTAACATTATCTTCATCATTATTATCATAATCATCAGCGTCCTTCGGACATTGCTACAGCGTTGCTATTTTTTAGATCTATTAACAAAATTTTTGTAGGCCTAAATTAGCTGTAATTTAGCTATATATTTGTAAATTGCCTACGTAAAATAAATTAATGATGATGATGATGATGATGATGATGAAGCCTAATTCGAATCAATACAGTAGTTTCAAATCTTCCGTCTTTGTTTTAGTTGCCAAGTGGTAGGCTGTTCCATGATGCTGACGTCATTGGCAATAAAATGTACATCTTTGGTGGCACTGTGGACAATAACATTCGAAGCGGAGAACTCTATCGATTTACATTTTCAAATTACCCACGATGTACTTTGCACGATGATTTTGGTCGACTGCTGGACAGTGGACAGTTTTGTGATGTTGAATTCGTTTTCGACGGGAAGGTAAGTATTAGTATTTCAGCGTGAATATAACCCTTGATTCAAACCCGATTCAGCCTTGGTTCAAACCCGATTCAGCTGATTCAAACCTAATCTAAGCTGATTCAAACCCTGATTCAAACCCTGATTCAAACCCGAGTCGGGTTAGCCTGATTCAAACCCCCCTGATTCAATCCCGACTTAGACCTGATTCAAACCTGATTCAAACCCGATTCAGCCTTGATTCGAACCTGTTTCAGCTGATTCAAATCCTATATTAAACAATGATTCAAACCTGATTCAGCCCGATTCAGACCCCCCAGATTCAAACCCGATTCAGACCTGATTTAAACCTGACTCAGCCCTATTCACACCCGACTCGAGAAGGCATTGCCTATCTAGCTTGAGGCGCTAACTAAAAAGCCAGACAAAATGAAAAGTTATTTATTCCGACCCGAGTCGCTCAGATTCCAAACCCCCCTGATTCAAACCTTCTTGATTCCGCTCTCATGTTTCATAGTTAAGCCCAAATTATAATTTGTAACTATTTTTTGTTTCATGCGACTTTGTAATAGTTTTGTTTCCATTGTCTGTTTGTAGGACCCGATGGCTGCACATGCAGCAATTGTTGCTGCTCGCTCGCCGTATTTAGCACAAAAACTGATTAATTTAAAAATGCAACAAGATGAAGATACTGCAGACATGGTAAATATGATAGTTTGCGTTTAGTTTTGTTGTGCAACGATCCTAAAACTTGCAAATGAAACCACGATCTTGCTTTGTCAATTATTCGAAAATTATCATAACTTGCAATGACCGTAATTTGTTGCACAATCTTGTTTATCCAGTAAATGTTGTCCTATAATGGCATAATCTAGAGCCAGGAATATAGTTACAGTCACAGCCGGAGGAAGGTTAGTTAGGGCAAAGAGAATCTCATTTATGCCTGTTTTTCATTGTTAAAGTGAGGAAGGGTGGGGCTAAAGGCATTTTTATCTGGAGGAAGGTTGAACATTTTTCTTTACTCTTGCTTCTTATTCTAAACCGTGGGTTTGTTGCTCTCTCTGTCGAATTTTGTTTGGATGATACCTAATTCCAAATCAGTCTTCTTAAGTACTAACTTTTGGCATTATTGTATTATTTTATCGAGAACTAAATTTAATATTATTAATATAAGTCTGTATATAGTATTGTAATGTCATTTTAGACTACAGCTGCTACTGCTACTGCTGCTGCTACTGCATGTAGCAGCACCCATCGACAGCAATTAAGACTGGAACTTGGCAACATTGGATTGCATTCGTTCAAAGTTGTTCTTTGGTTTATATACACGGATAAGATATTCCCACTTATCAAAGGTACTATTTCTTTATCTTTTGTCACGATTTTCTTCGTGTGTTTGTTACTCTAAAATTCATGTTTAAAGGAACCTTTGCTCAAAAGCTCCAATAACTGTCGAAAACTTCTTATGCCTGAAGAGTTTTTTCTTATCATTTACAGAAGAGTATGGGACGGCAACTGAAGTAATGAGACTGATGATGGATGTATATAGCCTGGCATTAAAGGTATCTTATTTGCTTTTTATTTATATAATAAAAACCTCTAGTCAACCCTCTAATAAAATCTCTAATAAACCCCCTCTCTATTAAGAAACTCTCTCTAATAAGCCCTCTCTTTAATAAGCCCCTTTCTCTAATATACCCTTTCTCTATCAAGCCCCTCTTTTTATGAGCCCCCTTTCTATAAAGCCCCTTTCTCTAAAAAGATCCCTCTCTGTCAGCCTCCTTCTCTGGTGACCCCCTCTCTTTAATAAGCCCCTTTCTCTAATATACCCCTTCTCTATCAAGCCTCTCTTTTTATGAGCCCCCTTTCTATAAAGCCCCTTTCTCTTAAAAGACCTCTTACTGTCAGCCTCCTTCTCTGTTGAGCCCCTTCTTTATTAAGCCCCCTGTCTAATAAGCCCGTCTCTACTATCTAGCCTCTCTCTCTAATAACCCCCCTCTCTATTAAGCCCTCTCTCGTAAATATATTCGGACTTATCAAGGCTGTTTCTGACACTGTCTTAGACATGATAGTCACCACTTATCATGACAATCCTTTGATATTTAGTTGGGCAACGTTTCGGGAGAGATCCGTCTCCCATCATCGGGCAATGAGAAATGTGGTTTCTTTCCTATTTATTGCAAAGGTCGGATCGAAAGGTGTGAAATTGACCGGACCTGCGAGGAAACATGGGAATTTTTGGCGCTCAATTTCTAAGATTTGTGGCGCCAAGATTGTGTTCAGTGCAACCATTTGAATGTTTTACCAACTGAGGGTAATCTTTATTGTTTACCCGTTTTCCCTCTTTACCCTAACTAGACCTCCTGTCATGCCTCAATGGGAGTACCACTGGGGCTCTTATTCGGAACTTTGCGGTTATTGCCCATCTGGAAAGGAAACAAAACATTGCTTTTCAAACATTTTAGCTTGTGACAAGAAGAAGATATTACCATTTCAAAATAGTCTTACGACATGGCTAAACGTTCAAGCATTGAAGTGAATCTCAAATGTTTGACAAACAATGTTTGATCGTTTGGCCACACCGAAAAATTTGTTGATAAGGGGAAATCGCTTAGTAATTTTTAGAAAAATTTCTACTCGTCACAAGCAAACATTGTTTGACAAGCAGTGTTTTTCAATGTGGCAAACAGATTTAAAACAAATTTCAAATGTTTGACCGAAATTCTTTGATTTTTTCGCCAGCATCTTATGGTTAGCTCATTCTGTCGTTGTT
Source organism: Chrysaora quinquecirrha (assembly GCA_014526335.1). NCBI lineage: Eukaryota > Metazoa > Cnidaria > Scyphozoa > Semaeostomeae > Pelagiidae > Chrysaora > Chrysaora quinquecirrha. The sequence continues at coordinate 137,238 of JACTAT010000005.1, read as the reverse complement.
TAACAGGATGCCATCGAACAGAAAGAATGTTTTTGTTTACAATTGTTATTGATTTTAACCTTATGACTTATATTTGGGGGGGGGACATATATACTGAGAATTTTACTATCGATTGATTTTGCATTATGATTATTTTTGACTTTTCCTCTCCAGGAATACTGCATAAAATTCATCATACGAGAAATCCACTTCAATGTTATCATTACGAGTAGTGAATTCGAGGCTCTTTCAAAGCCACTCATCATAGAAATCATCAGAAGGAGGCAGCTTCAATTGGTAAGCAAATTGATTGTGACACCCCCGTTTGCTTGTAGGTTTTCACAGAATATTGTTGATATGTTGTAAAGTACTGGGGGTAACGTCATATTTATGTTTTAATATTTCATCTTTCTAGCAATATCCCCATCCCGAGCTTCAGAATCCTCCTGTCACGAAAGGTAACATAAATTCCATATTTTAAGGTCTTTAGAAATTTTATGCTATTCACTATGCACTGAGGTATCCGTATCAGTATCCCTGACCAAATGATCAAACATTTTTTGACAAACATTTGACATTTTCTTATCAAAAATAATGTTTGACTGTTTGGCTGACAATGCTCGTCAAACTTTTTTGCTTTCGTCAAGCGAAATAGGAATTTCAGAAACATCGCAAAACAAATTTTGTTTGCTTTTTGTTCGTGGCGTGGCCGAACGTTGAAATGTTGCTTAGTTATTTCAAAGGTTTGACAAACAATGTTTGACCGTTTGGCTACGTCTTAAAGCCCTGCTGGTGAAACATCTTTTGCTTGAAACAAATGGAAATTGTTTTTGAAACAGTACCATGTTTTGCCTTCGTCTCGTCGCAAAACATTGTTTTTTAATCATTTTTGTTTGCGTCCAGTTAAATATACAGGCTGGCCCAAAAAAAGGGACCCCCTTAGGTAAATAATTTCTGAATACATTTTGTCAAGGAAGAATTTTATCAAATTTATACCAGGTAATATTCAAGTCAAATGCGCTATCGTGTAGAAATGTGTTGGTGATAAGAGCTTCCATCTCGGCGCAATGGGACATTAAATTCATGATGTCCAAAAACCAGCTGTTTATATTCCATCATTGCGCACTGTACTGCAATCGTGCGTGAAGAAGAATTATTATCCCAGAGTAAAATTGTCACGACCATTAATGTAGGGTCAGTCATATTAGAGAAGTGTATTGAGCAGGATTGAGGACATTTTGAATATGATTTGACTGAAAGAATGAGTTTGGATTGTAAAGTTTTAAAGTCAATTTATTCAGAGATACTAACCCATATTATCATGATATTTACATGATATATCTCACTTGATTTGAATATCATGTAGTATTAATGTCATGAAATTCTAACTTAAGAATAAATTATTTATAAATTATTTACCTAAGGGGGTCCCTTTTTTGGGCCACCCTGTATATTTAAAAAAAAAATTGTTCTTGCTTTGCTTTGTCGTGACGTGGCCAAGTATTGAAACATTGCTTAGTTGTTTCAAATTTTTGACCGTTTGGCCATGTCCTAAAACTCTGCTCATCAAACATCTTTTCTAAAAACAAATTGTTTATGAAATTTACTTAAACATTGCAAAACAAACTCTTAGCAAAATTTCAATTGTTTGGCAAACAATGTTTGGCCGTTCTACCACGTCCTTAAACACTGCTCTTCAAAAATGTTTTGCTTGAAACAAATATAAATTGTTTCTGAAACTTTACAAACTTCCCGAAACAAACCCTGCTTCATGAACAATTTTTGTGACGTAGACAAACATTGAAACATTGCTTGAGAAACAAATTTCAGTTGTTTGGCAAATAATGTTTGGCCGTTCTACCACGTCCTTAAACACTGCTCTTCAAAAATGTTTTGCTTGAAACAAATATAAATTGTTTCTGAAACTTTACAAAAACATTGCGAAACAAACCCTGCTCCATGGACAGTGTTTGTGACGTAGAAAAACATTGAAACATTGCTTGAGAAACAAATTTCAGTTGTTTGGCAAATAATGTTTGGCCGTTCTACCACGTCCTTAAACACTGCTCTTCAAAAATTTTGCTTGAAACAAATATAAATTGTTTCTGAAACTTTACAAAAACATTGCGAAACAAACCCTGCTCCATGGAAAATGTTTGTGACGTAGACAAACATTGAAACATTGCTTGAGAAACAAATTTCAGTTGTTTGGCAAACACTGTTTGGCCGTTCGGCCACGTCCTTAAACACTGCTCTTCAAAAATGTTTTGCTTGAAACAAATATAAATTGTTTCTGAAACTTTACAAATACATTGCAAAACAAACCCTGCTCCATGGACAATGTTTGTGACGTAGACAAACATTGAAACATTGCTTGAGAAACAAATTTCAGTTGTTTGGCAAACAATGTTTGGCCGTTCGGCCACGTCCTTAAACACTGCTCTTCAAAAATTTTGCTTGAAACAAATATAAATTGTTTCTGAAACTTTACAAATACATTGCAAAACAAACCCTGCTCCATGGACAATGTTTGTGACGTAGACAAACATTGAAACATTGCTTGAGAAACAAATTTCAGTTGTTTAAACAATGTTTAACTGTTTGCTGGTCAAACATCTGTGGCTTGAACAAATAGAAATTGGTTTTGGAACTGTCAAAAACATTGCAAAACAAACTGCCTTCAACAAAACGATTTTCAAATGTGTCTAAATGTGCGAATTTCAATTTTTTGCAATGTTCGATTGTTTGGTCAGAGCCTAAGAGTTAGAGAAGTTTTTTTCCATTTGTTCTCCTTTTTCCTTTTAGTTTCGACCTTAACTGAAGATATGGAGCTTTTGCTACGAGGTGAAGTCGCCAAAGAATTTCGAGACGTCGAACTGATGCTTGATGGTGAACCGATTCGTACACATAAGGTAATAAGCAATAGAAAGTAATCATTCTTTAAACTTGGTAATTCCACAATTTCAATTCTCAAACTACCTGTTTCCCGAAACGTTGTGACCTAGGGTATTTCGGTGCTTATTCACGGTATAGTTTTACCATTCGCATGACGAAATAGTGTGGTACGGTGGTACGACATATGCACACACGATATAGACCCGATATAATATATACGACATATGTACACGACATAGACACGATTTTTGATTATGGAATTTTCTTTTTCATTTTTAGCCAGTTCTAGCTGCAAGAAGTAGGTATGGCATTTCACCTTTCGCTATGATTTGGAGACTTTTGTGTCCACTATTGGAAATTTTTCCTTTTTCGAGGGGCGTACTGCACCCCCATCACCCAATTTTCAATCCTCAACTACAGTAGACATAAGTCACACTGTTCTCTAATGATTTGTTTGCTTTCTCTAATTACATCTGAAAAGGGTGGTGAAATGCACCTCTTCCCATTTCGACTACAAACATCGTTCCGATTCACAGTCACAATAGCCAGCTTCTTTCTAATATTATACTGTTAAGGCCTGGCTTAATTAGGAGACATGTCATTGTTGCGCGTGACATGCCCCCTCGATGTCTCCCAGTTTAGCCACCTCGGAAACTTTACAGCGCGCAACAAATTTATAGCGAGAGACAACCAAATGTTTCTGGTAGACAACAGAAACATTTCCTGTCTCCGCGACACGCGATTGTTTCGGGGTACATGTCCCTCGCTTGTCACTCGCATGTTTTGCCACCCTGGGAGACACCTTGAATGCAATGTCACGCACGACATATCTCTTAGTTTAGCCATAGCTTTATAGTGCCCCCAAATTGGGTACAAAAGTGAGACACATTTTGTCAGTTATCGAACTATTAATTTGAACTATTTCTCTTATCAAAACTCGTTGATTAGTTAAGTATTATTACTAATTATTACCTTTTTCGATTCGCAGTTATTTCGAAGCAATGTTTCGATCTTTTAATCCAGAAAACAACAGAGTTAACGTAAGTACCTATTATACAGTATTTCATATTTTAACAGACTATTAAAATTTTGACCCTAAGGCCCTGGCTAAACGATCAAACATTGCTTGTCAAACATTTGAAATTTTCTTTAGCAGCAATGTTTGACTATTTCGCCACGTCGCAAAACATTGCTTAACTAAACTTTGGTTGCAGCTCAAACTATAAGTGAGCTGTGTTGAGAAGGAGGGCTGGGAAATGGTGAAATGGTATATTTCGCACCGGTCGCAAGGATCTCAGTATTAGCCTAACTAATCCAGACCTTGACCCTGCGTGTGATTCTTCCGTAGCTGGGGCTTGAACCCGACCTCGATGGGCTTCTGACACCATGAGCCAGCTAGCCGTTAAGTATAACTGTGGGTGTTAAGTTTGCTCTCGAATGATTTTAACGGTTAGGTACCTTACAGCTTTGTTCAATCCCTTTTTAAGGTTTCCATCGGAGACATGGTACCATCAACACAGTCATTCGACTCTCTTCTTCGTTTTATTTACTATGGTGATGTGAATATGCCTCCAGAAGACTCCTTGTATCTGTTCTATGCACCTTTTTATTATGGATTCACAAACAGTAGGCTGCAGGTCTGTATATAGCACTTTCACTCGACGATGTTTGCAGAAGGAACGATCCTTTATTTTAGTATTAGAATCCCAAGGGGGACTCACTGTAGGTAAATGATGGGGGGGTCAGACACTTTTGGGTATCAAAATGGAATTTAGTATATTTTTGGGTCTGCTATTTAAGCGAAATTGGTATAATTTCGGGTTGATTCACAAAAAATCCAAAAAACGCACGACAAAGTACAGATATTCTGAACAAGAGAGTGTTTTGTTGGGTTGAAACTGTTGAATAAGGTGTCAGTTGAGCTTTATTGAAGGAGAAATACTGATACGGAGGGACATACGGACATTGTTTGGTATATTTTTGGGGTACGAAATTCCTAAAATATGTATATTTTTGGGTTTTTCGAGAAAAGCCTGTGTCTGACCCCCCGTCGTGTATCCATAGTGAGTCCCTCCCTGGGATTATAAAAGGCTAATTTCATGCTTTTAATCTTTGCTTGATTCTAGGCTTACTGTAAACAGAATTTGGAAATGAATGTTTCTGTTAAAAATGTCATCCAGGTAACGTATAATGTAAATTTGCTTTGTTTTTGTTTATTTCAACGTTGCTTTGCTACCCGGATATTAAAGGAGTTGTCATTCTTGGCAAAAAGCAAAATATCGAATAGTGCTGGATTGTTTATGTCATTCGTGGCATTTTTCTTACTGTCTCCTCCTTCTATTGTCTTTGACTTAAGCAAAGTGCTCTTGTTGGCGCCTAGCATAACCAGCATTTCATGTAACTGTCTTTTAGATTCTTGAAGCTGCACATGGAATAGGTGCTTTTGATATGGAAAGACATGCTATGAGCATCATTGTACAGCATTTCCCTAAGGTAATTTTTCCTCAAATATTGGTGATGGTCTAGTGATTGATGATTAATCAAATCATCAATGATTGATGATTAATCATCAGTGATTAATGATTGATTATTGATGATTAATTATTGATGATTGATTACTGATGTTTGTTAGTTGATGATCGATGATTGGTAATTGATGGTTAATGATTGATTATAGATGATCGATGGTCAGTGATTGATGATGATGATTATTCATGATTGATGACTGATTATTCATGATTTATGATTGATAATGATGATTGGTGAATGATGATTGATGATTGATGATTGATGATTGATGATTGATGATTTGTGATCAGTGATTAATGATTGATGGTTGATTATTGATGATTAGTGATTAATGGTTCATCATTCATGATCAGCAATTGATGTTGATGATGATTGCTGATTAGTGATTGATAATCAGTGTCAGTGGTTGATGATTGATTGTATTGTATTGTATAATTATTTACAATAGTGATACTTCACTAATTAATGCTAACATGAAGCAACCTCAGAGATTGCATTGGCTATGACTTATTGCAACATGAGCAAGCGCATTTATTGTTTCGAAACCAATTTTTGATCGATCTAGATTTTGATTCAATAATATTGAGTGATAACTGATTGTTTGATTCCTTTTATGGATGGACTAATCCATGATTGTTTCCTAGGTTGCACGTTTGCAAGATTTCCGTCGCTTGAATAAAGAACTCCTATTGGACATCCTGGATGCCATTGCTGAATACATGTCATCTGGAACGGGACAAAATGTCGATACAATCATATACACACCGCAAGCTGAACTGACCGATTCGAAAGATGCCAAACAGTAGCTTGTGCACAACGCAAACACGACCCCCGTGCTTCGCTAAGCCTTGGCATTCTACTTGCTGTATAGTCTGAATAGAAGCTTTTGCACCTGCACCATAGAGAAGCGGGGGATCGCTTCACGGATAGCCTATAAAGCTACATCTACAAATCCAAAGTTCACAAGTATTCTTGGCAGCAAATAGTCTGGTTTTTATGATCATGCACCTCCAGCACTGGAAAGGATGCTCATATCTGGGTTTTTTAGGCTTTGACACTAGAAGTCTAAAACACGGACCTTAAAATCCTGGACAAACTTTGATCGCATATCTTTGCGTCCAATCATTGTACAATAGTTGTTTCAACATGGATTGAACCTGCCTAAACCGCCCTTCGAAAAGCTTTAAAACCGCAAATCATGCAGAGTTTAAGACGAATTACGCTAGTATTGTAGGCTGCAGGTAGCCTATCTTTTACACAGAGAGCAAACTGTATATTGATATACAAGATAGATATGTACAAATTATTTGTTAAACGGGAGGAGAGCCTTGAGCTGTATGACTTGGAGAGTTAGCTACTCGGCGATTTCATTGAGCTCTATAGCCCAGTGGAAACATGGTTGGCTCTCTGGTCATGCAGTCCAGGTTCGAATCCCATCTATTGTGGTATGCCACTTGTGGAAGAATCTATAAATTATTTGTGATATTATTATAAAGTGATGTAGTCGAGTACTGAATATTTCTGGAGCACCGAATAGTCAGGAGAAGGGGGAATAACCGGACGGTTTAGAGATATGCGGTTAAATCAATGACTGGGCTGTCTAGAACAGCCGGCAGGTTTGGAAAATTTAGAATGAGTGTCAAGGATAGGTACAGAGTCAGCTCAATGCCAAAAAATTATTTATTTAGTTTGTATACACAAAGAACTGTAATGGATAGGTCAGCGTCATCAGACCCCTGCTTAAACCTCGTTTACACGAGAGAAAATTATACGAATCCAGAAGATCCGTACCTTTCGGTTAGACTTATTTCCATGAGTGCCAGTTATCGCTCATGAGACCGAGGCCAGCACTAAAATGAGATCGCTTCAACTGTAGTTGTAGCGGGGTGTCGGGGTGGTTGAGGAGCGAAAACTAACGACTCATGCAATAAGTCTACCTTTCAGGTATGATATGGGTACGATTTCATTGCGTTTTTCACCGGAACTGATCGGGAACGGATCCAAATTAATCCGCTTTCTCTAGCGTACCGAAAAGATTATCCGGTTCCCATAAAGAAATGGATCCATGCGTATCCGTGTAAACGAAAAGCCTATCGTGAGCTTTATGGGAACTGATCGAAACGAATCCACTCGTGTAATCGGGGTTTTTATCGTAGTGTACGGTAACCAAAGATGGAAATTTTTGGAAAAGAGTTCGAAGTTTGTCGAAAAACGCAAATTTTATAATCTAGTCTGAAAGCTTTGCACTGGCCACCAAAGTACTGTAGGTCCAATCATTTGTATTCATCAAATTGAATTTCTTTCAGTTCGCTTTAGTTTGGCCATGTCCTAACATGATACCCATTTCATCACTTAAGCTTGTCGATACCTCAATACTAACTCTGCTGATTTTCTAGGATATGAATAGCGAATCAGGCAGTTGGGATCACAAGATCATAAAATCAATGGCTTTTAACAGGTTAGAAAATAACAACCTCTTTTTAATTAACTGATTGACTACCCGCTGGAGACGTTGATTGGAGGGGACGAGTGTGTTTTTTTTATTTTATTATCACGTCCCAATTTTCGCTCTCGTTAAATTTTGCACCCCTTTTTTCTTTCGCATTTGACTGGTAAAACCATTCAGCATGGTAAACCATCCATGCTTTACGATTCGGGAATTAGCAGAACTTCAAGGGAAAACATTCGCTTGTGCCATTCGCCGCAACGCAATTCTACATGTCCTAACCCTTCAGATTATTGAGTACACATTTCTCGGGTTTGCTTACAAAAAAGCACGGCACGCTATACTATCAAAAGGTATAAAGGCTCTGCTTGTTAGGTTTCTTGAATCCTGAAGATAACAGTTTTAAGTGAGCAGTTGGGGCGTCAAATAGGCCTGTTTTCTTAACTTCAATCTATAAGTCCTAAATTAGATAACTTGATTGAATATTTCTGCATTTCATCTCATTTCAAACAAAACATATTTCCTAAAAGTTAAGAACTTGAGAACTTTGGGAAGAAGCAATTAGGCCGATTGCCATAATTAGGCCAATGGCTTGTTTTGCAATCGTTCTTAAACACTGTAAGGGAAGCATTTCGCCATTGAAATAGGCCTATTCTGTTTAACTCCCGTTCGCGATGGTATCTGGACTAAGGCCCATTTCCACTTCTTTCCCATTCGCTGTTCGCTAGCGAATTTGCAGTTCGCCGCTCGCTTGCAAACAGAATAGAGCCTTCGTGATCAATTTTAGGCGATAAACAAAGTGAACTTTTTCGAAAGCTTGAGCTTGACTTGCACCGGAAATCAAAATAGTTTTGCGTTCGCCTTTTTTTGATGGCTAGCGAACAGTGAATGCGAACGAAATGGAAATGGGCTTCTAAACGCCTTAGTTATATTTCTTATTATAGACTCTGATTTTTAATTCAAACAGAACACGGCACGCAAGCGATCTTATTTTAACGAGGTATTCAGACTCTGTTAGGCTAACCGTCTAAGGAAAATGACCAAATATTTTCCCGTCTAGTACCTGCACTATTGAATACTGTATGCATTCAGTATATTGACGCTTCTTCAAGGCGTTTTGTTTCGCTTGTTTGCAGATTTTTCCATGCACAAAGTCGAGATTTGTTGCTTTTAACATGTGCTAATGAGTATATTTTGTTTCTAGCTCAATTTTGAAGCATATAAAAAGATTTATTATGCGAATATGTGGAGAGTTTTGATTTGTACTCTGGCTGTTTTGCATGCGGTTCAAGCAGAAGGTAAGAAAAATTTTATTTTTTCAAACTCTTGTCTTCGTAAGGGCATTTTATTCTATTAGAAACTTGTTTTAGATTTCACTCTAATTCTTAAACGTTTTGGGCGATTGGCTCTACACGTTTTTTTTATAAAGAACCACTTCATATGGAACCTTACATGTAGAAGTTCGAAAAATTTAAAGAACTTATGCTAGCTACTAAAGGTAAAATCGCTTAGGAAAATTTCAATTTTGAATAGTTTTATGATTGCAAAAATCCAAACTAACATAACTTGGGTTATGCATGTATCAAGTGTTTCCTTCTTTCCTGAGTAGTTTTCAGCTTTGCTCATATAAAAGTGTCTCCTTATAATAGTCATGGTACATGCTTTTTTATAAAGAACCACTTTCTAAGGAACCTACATGTAGAAGGCCCGAAAATTTAAAGAACTTTTACAACTAAAGAGAAAATCATTATGGAACTTTGGAATGTTGAATACTTTTATCACTGCAAATAATCAAGAATTAGAAAGCCAGTTCCATTCATTTGCAGTTAAAATCACATAAATTGTATGTTAAGCATGTATCCAATGTTTTTTTGATTAGTCTCGAGCTTTGCTCACATGCAAATGTCTCTCTTATTGTTAAGACCACTGTATGTGCATTTAAAATTAAGGAACTTTTGGAACTACAATTGCCTCAAAAGAGGCCCAAAAATAAGGAACTTTAAGAACTAGGCCTTGAGGTAGGTTCCTTATAAAAAAAGCGTGTACTGAATATGCAATATTAAGGAACTTTTGGTTATCAATTTCATCAAAAGAGGTCCAAAAAAGGAACTTTAGGAACTAGAACTTTACCTAGGTTCTTTAGAAAATAAAAAGCGTGTGCACTCTTTCTTTTATAAGAACCAGGAAATTTTTATTGAGGCTGGCTGTTCTCACGTTTTTGCTTCATGAGCCTGAAAGTTTCTTAATCTGTTCTTAATTCCTTGGTTACTTAAACAGTAATATTTCTCAGTGAATCTTTGGAGTGGTACTACGTTTGTGTAAAAATGCAGCATGCTTGTCACTTCTTTGTTCCCCTACTTTTTACATTCACTTTGACTGTCTTACTTTCATATTAAGCTGACATTCTTAGCGCTTATTCTTACTTTGTTCCCAAAATCTGGGCAAAATCCAGGCTCGTGTTCTTATAAAGAAGAGTTTGGATTAATTAGCTAAGAAAATCTTTTCAATGAACTCTTGTTCTGAGAGCGCAAAGGTTTGTCTTTCGCACCATTTTTAACAGAACTCATCAAGATAAAGCATTTTTATTTATTTTGTAGATGCTGTACTTGGAAAGCTAGTAGCTGTTGACAATCCTAATGTAAAAAGAGACATTAAAAACAAAGGAAGAAATCAAGTATTTGCGAACAGAGAAGCTGCATTTCTCAAAAAAGATGGTGATTTATTCAAGATTCATAGGCCTGGACTTTTTGGTGCAGAGAAAGAGAAAACTGTCTCATTTGAATCTGTGAAATTCCCAGGATTTTATCTTCGACAAAAGAATAAGCGTCTTCACTTGGACAATTTACAAAGCAGATATATTAGTAAGGATTTTATTTTTTATAATTTGAGTTATTATACTGATGGTGGTTAATCATTCTACACGCTTTTTTTATAAAACACCACTTTAAAAGGAACCTGTATGAAACATTTAAAGAACTTATACCAGCTACTTAAGATAAAACCTATGAACATTTTTATCACTCCAAACAACAAAGAATTGGGAAGCCGGTTCCATTCATTTTAGGGTCTGTTTACACTTTCATAAATTGTACGTTACGCATGTATCAAATGTTTCGCTGTGTAGTTTTCAGCTTTGCTCACACAGTGTCTCTTTTTATTAGTCATGGCACTATATGCAGTTAAGATTAAGGAACTATTAAAGAACTTTGGTACTAGAATTTTATCAAAAGAGGTCCAAAAATAAGAAACTTTAGCAGCTAGGCCGTGAGTTAGGTTCTTTTTAAAATAAACAGCGTGTAGTCCTGATAGTTGTCGACGATCTTCTTGATGATGATGATGGAAATGATGATCATGATGCTGCTGTTGATTTACTGTATATATGAATTATGATCATGATGATTATAACGATGATGATTATGATTGTTTATGATGATGATAATCATGATGATGTTGATGATGATGATGATAAAGGTGATGAAGATGGTGTTGATATGATGATGATGATATGATGATGATGACGATGATGATCTTGATGATGATGACGATGAAAAACATTATTAGCCTCTACAGCAATTTTTGATTTCCCTTCTTTTTTAGAGAAAGATGCTACATTCTTTGAGTCAAAAGATCCAATCGGTGAAACATTCCGTCTTTATATGCATACTGATCAATTCCTATGTCATGAGCCAGACAGAGGCTTCAATCTCGTTATGCTGAAAGATTCACCGAAAAGAGACACCTTGAACTGTGCGTTCAACTTTGTTCCTTCAAAGAAAACATTACCACAGCCAAAACCTGGAACAAATGGAACTACGTCGCCAGGACCTTTGAAGAACAATGCTAAGTCACAAGGAGCGGTCGGGCCTAAACGTCCGGCTAATAGCACGAGTCAGAAAGTCGATACGCAGAAAAAGGGAGCTGTGAAAGCGGGTGATGGAAGTGGGGCAGCTAAAGCCAAGCCCCAAGAGAAAGCCAGCCAACCCAATGTTCCAATTAAACATCTGAATGAGTTGGTGAATGATTTGAAAGGAAATAAGGACCCTTTTGCCAAACACAAGTCGAATGGTTTGATAATAATCAGTGGAAAAGCTAAACAAGACATAGCGAAAAATCAGAAGCTGACTAAGAGTAATGTGAATGTACACCAGGCGAAACAAGTGAGGGGTAAAAGTAAGGAAGCGTCAAAAAGTGGCCAGGCAGGTAAGCCTGCATTGAAAAACGGGGGTAGAAACCTGGCACAAGTAAACAAAGGTTTAGCAGCTCCACTGAAACTAAACCTAAATGCATTTGGAAATAATCAACGAATGGCACTTCGACAACCCGGAGCCAATCAAGTAAAGAATTTCCAGGCATTTAACCAAGCCAACAAGAACAGCATGCTGGGATCGATTTTACAGCCTGTACGTGAAACAGAGCAGGCCTTTCTGAATTCAGCCAGAAACCGTTGGATTCTGGGCAATCCGACTAAGAAAGTTCTGATCGCGAATCCACGTTTGAATCCGAATCTGAATTTTGGAGCAAGACAGCCTTTTCTTCGCCCCAATTTTGCGAGATATATGAACCCGTACGCAAGGAACTTCATGAGGCCGAATTCTTTTGGCTATCCTCGACAAGTTAGGCCATCAGCGAGACAATTTGTTTCACTCCCGAATCCGCAGTTGATGCAGAGTTCTGTACAGAAAATGCAAATTCAGTATGTGCCACCACAACAATGGAATCAAGTTTCAAGCCTGTCGCAAAGTCAACTGAATGCTGGAATTTCACCAATTCAAAGTCAGATAAATACTGGCATTGCTCCAATTCAAAGTCAGATAAATGCTGGAATTGCTCCACTTCATAGTCAGATTACTGCCGGAATAACTCAGTTACAAAGTCAGATAAATACTGGAATTGCTCCGCTTCAAAGTCCGATAAATACTGACACTGCTCCGGTACAAGAACAGCATGTTTATACTCAAGAAACCCACGCGGAAGTTTCAAATCATCCGGTCCCTCATGAGGATCCTAACTCGTATTCTCCAGACAATCTCTTGAGCAAACTCCATCCGGAGTTGTCACTGGACCATAATGCGAACCATGATATCAATGATATTACAAGTACAGACGCCCATATTCATCATGAAACAACCGTTGCTGATGTTCCTCATGGTCCGGTCACGCACACCGTGGACGTTACCGTCGGCGGTATTGCACCGCATGCGGTTTCCGCACTACCGCTCCCAGTCCATGAAATCGGAGCAGTTCCAGCATCTGGCCTGGAGACCCACGTTGTCCCTTCGATGACTGAAGTTGCAATTAGTCCTGATCATGTCATACATGAGGCCGAAGGTCCGGATTATAAACACGTCATTGATTCGTCGATGAATCTAGAAGCAGCGCATTCATTGGTTCATACACACCCGGATGTGACGTTAGAAGAAGCGTTCAATAAAATGAACCCTATAGGACTACACCCGATAGAAATCACAAGCGAACCAATACACGTTGCAGGTCACGACCTCCATACTGCCAAAGCGTTTAACATGCGCACGCATTATGTTGAATCGAAACCACTGGACATGGACTCAAACGAGGCTGACTCCATGAAAGAGGTGCATGTTGTTCATCATAATCATCATCTTGTACATGCTGCAGATGAGAATGAAAAAGAAAAATTTGTGTCGACTTTAGTGGACGCTACCAATGGTAAGTTGACACAAAAAATTTATCCCTTAAGAATTACATAGGTAATAAGAAGGTAAAAAATCTTAGTGTGAAGAATTTTGAATAAACGTTTTCATGCTATCGAATCTATACGTACTACTGTAGCGGATACGCACTGCTCTGTTGGTATTTTTTGTATACTGTGGTTGTCTTATATGACATTGATTTTGTACGCAAAAAATACCACCACATCAAGCATAATAACCCACCACATCAAGCATAACAACCCATCACAGTAGTGCTTATCCACCACAGTAGTGGTTATCCAGCACAGTACGCAAAAAATACCACCACATCAAGCATTATAACCCACCACCTCAAGCATAACAACCCATCACAGCAGTGCTTATGCACCACAGTAATGCGTTTAGATTCGGTAGCTTGGTTTTCATAAGAACAGGCTTTTTTTAGCAGCAACAGGCTAAGGTATGGGTCAAATTTGTCTGCTTCCTCGGAAACTACTTAAGCTAAATTAGACTTTGAGCCCTCATGAGGAACGCCCTTTAAGCATGCTTTTTTGGAGAATAGCGGGTGCCCTGCGAATACCTAATATATTTTTGGTACGTGTATGTGCCCTTATATAGGTGGGTTTTGGACCCTGAAATTCTCCTACCATGGGCACGATTTTAACAAAAACACGATATAAGAGTGCGAGGAGTTCAAGAAAACTAAAAAAATTTACTTTTTGGAGTGAAAATCCCGTTGAAGACGTTCTTAGGGACATTTGCACGAAATGGTCTTTTTTGATACATTCCAAATTTCTGTTCTAGTGTTCACGTAGTCCTCTGCGCAGTCTTCATATAGTCCTCTGCGCGAGTAATGTGTGGAAAATCCTAAGGCGAAGTCATTCCTCTTCCTATATAAAGATCTAAAACAAGAACACTAAGAGTTTTCGGGGACATACTGTAACGATGTACCCATTCTTTTTGTAGATCTATGCATATCCCTGGTCTTCGTAAATCAACTTGGAAATCGGTACCGGCTTGTTTCAACATTAAATCCACACGGATATCGGCCTAAGGGTAATCGTTTCTCTCTGAAGACCATTTTCAAAGTTCCCAAGAAGCGAAAAGTGATGTCTTTCAGAGCGTATGATGAGTTGGATCCGCAAAGACTGGTTCTACTAAATGGGCGTAGGGAGTTTAACATATACCCAATCGCCTGCAGTTTGAAGCCGATTGAAGTTATCGTGGACAGTAGTTCTCCAAGCAAGAATATCGTAATGGGAAGCAGAAGAGCCAAAGTTAATGATAAAGGTAAGCTTAATGATGTATTAATTGTCTCTGTGTCGCAGTGGTTAGCGTGCATGACTCACAAGGAGAATGTTGTGGGTTCGAGACACGGTCTTTCCACTTGTGTTGCAGGGATAACAATCTTGGGCAAGTTGTTAGCACAAACGTGCCTCTCTCTGCCCAGGTGTATAAATGGGTACCTGGTATGGTATGGTATGGTATAGTATGGTATGGTATGGTACGATATGGTACGATATGGTATGCTATGGTATGCTATGATATGCTATGGTATGGTATGGTATGGTATGATATGGATGAGTACCTGGTATGGTATGGTATGGTATGGTATGATATGATATGAATGAGTACCTGGTATGGTTTGGTATGGTTTGGTATGGTATGGTATGGTATGGTGTGGTATGGATGAGTACCTGGTATGGTAAGGTTTGGTATGGTATGGTATGGTATGGTATGGTATGGTATGGTATGGCATGGTATAGTATGGTATGGTATGGTAAGGTTTGGTATGGTATGATATGATATGAATGAGTACCTGGTATGGTTTGGTATGGTTTGGTATGGTATGGTATGGTATGGTGTGGTATGGATGAGTACCTGGTATGGTAAGGTTTGGTATGGTATGGTATGGTATGGTATGGTATGGTATGGTATGGTATGGCATGGTATAGTATGGTATGGTATGGTATGGTATGGTATGGTATGGTATGATATGAATGAGTACCTGGTATGAGTACTGGTCGGTAGTTGGCTGCACCCTGCTATATGCTAATGCATCCAGACCAGGGGTAAAGTGTAAAGTCGACTGAGTAGCCCCTACGCTAGAAGTAGACTTTAAAACGACAACTTTACTTTACTTTAGTAGCCTGATCGACAGCCCAGACTGAATTTATTGGCAAGTTACCCACCCCAAGACTGATTTTGTTGTTTCTTCAGTTCTAGGTCTGCCGGGACTGAAGCCAGATCCGCACCCAGCTGGTCTGGTATGCCCACCATCATGCCGCAATGAATGTGGAGGTGGATGCCCAATGTCTTGCTGCTCTGATGCATCATCAAGCCTCCTGCATTAATTGGCATCGTTCCTGCATCTTCTACAACCCTGCATTGATCTAATGCAGCCTTGCCTATGTACGTTTAGTCTCTATTGGAAATGTCGTTGTGTGCTCAAGACGTCAGAGAATGAGTAATGGCGGAATTCGATTTAGCTGTAGCTGTGGGCCTACTTCAAGTCAGTTACCACCAAGTCAAAAGCAAGAAATATAGGCCAAAAGAGAAGTAGATTCTTCAACTCATATGTGAGTCTTTCAAGTTATATTCGTCATCCATTTGTCTTATAGTAAAATACATTGTTTTTTTGGAAACCTCGTTACTATAGCCCTCTTCTACTGAAGTAGGTACACTCTAGCGAATTTTTTAAAACAATTATGAACAATAAACGTAAAAAATTAGCATTTAAAAAATTCGTCCTTATTTTGGACTAAATGGACTTTTATCGAGTTGAATTCTTTGACATAAATTATTTAATTTGTAAATAAATATAAACTTTTCTAAACTTAATAATAATAGAAAGCAGCTATCGTTATCTGTTTGTCTGTTTGTTTGTTGTTGTGTGATTGTTGTCTCTGTTTCAATGTTAACTGTATTGTAAATGTGTTATTCGTTGTTTGTACTTTCGTTTTGTTGTGTCATATATTTGTTCCTATCCTCTCTTTTTCCTGTTTGTCTTTTACTTGCTTATTTTCTGTTATGTTTCTTTCTTTTTCGCCCATTTTAATTTCTTTGCTTTCTGCTCATTCCTTTGCTTATTTTTGTATTTATTTTTTTGCTATTTATTTGTTGTTTCCCCGTTCATTTTTGTGTTTGTTCCAACGAATTGTCTATTTCTATTTGTTTGTTTGGTTGTCGTTTGTTAATTGTCATTTACCTGTTTACATCGTTAGTACCCTTATTGTTTTCGTTTGTTGGTTTATTGGCTGTTTCTTTGTTGTCTACTTTTTATTGCCTGTTTCATTTTTGTTTGTTTGTTTGTTGCTTGTTTCTCTGTCTGTTTTTCATTTATTTGTTCGTTTTCTGTTTGTCTTTATTCGTAATATTCTGTTTTGTTGCTTGCTTATTTGCCTCTTTACTATTTATTTATTTATTTGCCTGTTTGGTTTTTGTTTGTTTGTCGCTTGTTTCTCTGTCTGTTTTCAGTTATTTTGTTTCATCGTGGCCTTTTTATTGGTTATTTCTTCGTTCATTCGTTTGTTGTTTATCTTTATTCTTTATTTTCTTCTTTGTTGTGTGTTTGTATGTTTGTTTGTCGTTTTCTAGTTTGTTTATTGTTATTAGTCCA
>JACTAT010000005.1:96049-119601 GCA_014526335.1 Chrysaora quinquecirrha | reverse complement strand
TAGGATTTATGAAGATTTATATGCAAGGTGTATGAGGTTTATGGAGTGAGACACCCCTTGGATTAACTTACAAGGTTTTTTGAGATGCTGCGTTTGGGTCTGTTGCCTTACCATACCAAGCACAGCAAAACATTTTTACTTTTATCTCATTATGTTGTTACTGTTTACTTACGTGAAGGTTCATTAGCATATCCAGTTTATCTGCTTTTGATAATGGCTCATCCTGTTAACGATTGTTATCAGTGAAATTTTAATTCATCCATAAAATCAATTGTTATTCAGATTATTGAAGAGGTTCACGACTTTATCATATTTTAAATGCTTTTGCAATAATAACGGTTAATTGTTTTACAAACAAAGGCGATTGTTTCTTGCAGAAAGGGTATTGTTTAAGTGTTATTGTCAATGTTAAACTTTATTGTCAAAAACAAAGGAGATTGTATGTTGTACAAACAAAGGTCATTGTTTGATTGTTATTGTAAATGTCAAACTTTATTGTTTAATTGTTAAAATTTTAAAATAAATGGCACAAACTTTATTGTCTAAGAAACAAAGGCAATTGTTTCCTGGACAAAAAAGTCATTGCTGAAATTTTATTGTCAACATCAATCTTCACTGTCTATGAAACAAAAGCAATTGTTCTTGCACAAAAGGTCATTGTTTAAATGTTAACATAAATGTCAAATCCTATTGTTTAAGAAACAAACAATTGTTTTAAGTCAACTGTCAAACTTAACTTTATAAGAAACAAAGGCAATAGACTCTTGAATAACAGATCAGTGTTTGATATAGTATTATCTTTACGAAAGTCTATTGTTTAGCAAACAAATGTTATTTTTCTTTGAACAAAAGATCATTGTTTAGAATGTCCTTTTCAATAAAAAAGTTTATTGATGAAAAACAAAGGCCATTGTTATTTTGCAAAGGATCATTAGCTATTGTCAATATCAAAGTTTATTGTTAAACAAACAAAGGCAACTGTTTTGCAGTTTTTCGTCACAGGTGTATGATATCAGTTTCGTTCACGTTTGGTTTACAGACTAAGATTTGTTTTAAATCGTTAATTGTGCAATAGATGCTATTATAAGCACTTTAAACAAATTTAAATTGTATAAAGGTGACTCTAACTCCAATTAAAATGAAAATCTTTAAGACTTAACAAGAATTTCAAATCATAGAAATTTTATATGGCGAGTGAAGGAAGAAAACTTTTAGAATGAATTTTCTAAGCTTATTAGACTCACTTCAGACTCGATTCAAGTTAAACGAAGATTCAGGTTATCTAGACAGTTTTCAATGGTTATTAGACTCAATGACAGCACAAAGTTTCTTTGATATTACAAAAAACTGAGTGGAGAACTTTGCGAGTTCTTCTGAACCTGAAAAACCTTTCAAAACCTAATTTCTAAAACATAAAGCTTCCAAAACAGGGTCCGAATTCATGGAATGTCTCCTGCCAACTGGTAAAATTGAAGTCTCCTTCAAACTTCAAACCGAGAATCTCTCGAGAGTCCTTCTGCTTTTTATGACAGGAGGTTTCGAAGAGCTCCAAAACCTGCCGTTTTCAGAAGAATGGCTTCGAAAAACATATATTTCGAAAAACAGAAGGCTACCGAAAGAGAATTGGTCTAGAAGCACACGCCCTAAGGTAACACAAATCCAAGAAAGTGGTTGTTTGACTGGATGAAAAGACATTTTTGACCTTATATAATCCTTGGTATATTTACCCTTACATAAGCCCTATATACTCGTTGTTTGTAAAAAAATCTTACCCTTAGCCTGACTCTCTGTGGGAAGACATCCGATATTTGACTGTCCAGGTTGTCCACTGCGAAATCGTCATTCTCTGATATGGTCTAAAGAGAAAATAACACACAGTGAGATCAAGAGCACTTGAATTAATAC
Organism: Chrysaora quinquecirrha; assembly: GCA_014526335.1. Taxonomy (NCBI): domain Eukaryota; kingdom Metazoa; phylum Cnidaria; class Scyphozoa; order Semaeostomeae; family Pelagiidae; genus Chrysaora; species Chrysaora quinquecirrha. The sequence goes on along the minus strand of JACTAT010000005.1, from coordinate 117,696 downwards.
ACATAATGATACTTCACTCACACTACAGGGTGTTCCAAATAAAGGAACCAATCTTAGAATTTGTTCTATTTGCGAACCGTAGCTTCAAGGCCAATACAATGCTGTCATAATACTTGTGGAAAAATCTATCCTAGTGTTCGCCATTCATGGAAAATATGTACAAATATGTATGGTGCTGAAGAAGGCTCAACATAGCCGAAACACAAAAGTCAAACAGAAGGAGAGCCTTGGGTTGTATGACTTGGAGAGTTACTCGGCGATTTCATTGAGCTCTATAACTCAGTGGAAACGTCGTTGGCTCTCTGATCATGCAGTCCAGGTTCGAATCCCATCTGTTGTGGTATGCCACTTGTGGAAAAATCTATCTTAGTATTCACCTTTCATGAAAAATATGTCATAATACTTCCTGTGAACATACGCTCTTTTGAGTTAAGTATAAGTTTTCATATTTCATCTTCACAAAAATATGCTGTAATGAACTTCATTGATAAATAAGGCATGTGCACAAACTCTATGTACATTACTTGCAAAATCGGTATAAATTGGGTGGGGGGTGAACTTGCCAGCAGAATTGGATAAGAAAACGGCTATGTTTCTGAAATCTGGGCAAAATTTCCCAAAAAAATCTGATGAAGTGATCCCTTAGCCGGTAATTTGGTTTCAGCTGAATGTTAAGCTGAACCTGTGATCAGAATAATAGTGAATTTCAGACTAAGTATCATACCGATTCTGTACTCTTTGTACCGGTGCTTGACTTTGAATGCCAGCTGTCTTCAGTACGTGTTATCGTATCAACGGAGACATCACTACAAAGAAATGATTAGGCAAACATTAATGACAGTTACATGGCTACTAAATATGTTGTTTTCCAGTACCCGGCAACATTTCATTTCTACTGCAGGCTGTTGTGTCTCATCCACTCAGCAAGTCATTTTTGGAATATCAACGCCAGGCCAACCTCTTCACTGGCACTGAGGGTGGTCACTGCCAGAGGGTTATTTACGTCCTCAGTGGTTCTTTTACGTCCCAATTAATTTCTGAGACGGGCCTGCCATTTTACGTGATCATCCGAGTCACAGAGAGCAAGGTTTTTTTCACCTTGAAATTTGCGCTCCCTAGCCTGGATTTGAACCGCAGACCTTAAGCACAAATGGCGCAAGTGATAACCACTACAAAATGCTACCCTCCAGCAGCCAGCTCAGCTCCATCCTTCCAAGATCAGTCAATGAGTACACAAGGAAATCGATTCTAACATAGCAATCTTTGGGGGGTGACAAGCCGCAGGTCTCCTTCAGCTGTATAGCTGCAAGAAACCCTTGACTTACAAATAAAAATTGGCTTGCTTGCTATCAGCCTTAGGGGACTGATAAAAAGCAACGATCCTGCTTATATATTACCAATCCTTTCAGCCGTAAAATTGTTCTTAGCATTAATGTTTTTTATGAATATTGGCAAATAGATTTTGCATGAGTGACATTCCACAATACATGAGATTAGAACCTGCATTGCAATATCAGAGAGCCACCGACATTTCCACTGAGCTATAGAGCTCAATGAAATCGCCCAGAAACTCTCCAAGTCATACAGCTCAAGGCTCTCCTCCCGTTTGACTATGTGTTTCGGCTACGTGGATTGCCATTCATGAAAATTATATACAAATATGTATGGTACTCAATAAGGATGAACATAGCCGAAATATAAAGGTAAACGGGGGGAGGAGAGTATTGGTCCTTACTTTCGTATACGGTTGCTGTCGAGTACGATTAGATAGAGGTAGAGCGAGTGGCCAAGCTTCTCAGTCAGTTCTCGTTAGAATCTGGATGGAAGACTTTCCGGATGGATGACTAAACAACTCACTCTGCCGTCCTTCGGAAGGGACGTTAAACTATGGGTCCCATGCCTGGATGCGGTATGCATAGTAGGCCTAAATTAGCTGATAAAGCTAGAAACAATAGCCTACTCAAAAAAGTGACAATAACAATAAAAAATAAAAAATGTGAAAATATCAAAATAAAAGCAACAGAAAAATACCTTTTGACTGTGCCAGTTAAAGTGCTTGTTTCTGTCTCAGCAGTACTGTGGATCAATTCACTGCCATCAGGGTCGTCTCCTTGAAAAACGGAAAGTTATTAATTCCACTCAGAATTGGACTTGTTACCCTGGGGACCAGACCCGTAGCCGCTGGGCATGAGAGGCGGGGAAGCTGGGAAGGAGATAAAGAGAGAAAGACGCATTTACTTTCAAAATAAAACCAATGATCGTTTCCCTGGTTGCAAACTTTCCCAAAAAATTGTCATCAATCTTTTCGTACTGAGTATTGGGCCATAAGATTGCCTATGAAAAATAGTTACTTGTGATACCTAAGTTGCAATCATATCCAGACAACAACCTGCTTGTATCGCGATTGCTGCGTGTAGGAATTCTATTTTGATAGCAATCGTGATAATTTCAACGTTGGAACGTATTATTAGCCCTTAGTTCTTTCGTTGTCTTACTCCTCAACCCACCTTTAGTACAGCATTACCTCGCCTCTGAGAAACTCATTATTGTAAAACAAGGCTGCTTGGTTTCTTATAAATAAATGTATATCAAATGTGCGTATATTGTGCCATCTGACAGGCTGAAGTTTCTTATAAGACAGTTTCTTGGTGGTAGGGTAATACTGTAGCTCTACATTCTCGACCTCTACTGTAGAAAACAAATGATTTATCTTATTATGATTTACGGGAAAGGTCACCTATGTGGCTTGCTATTCAAATTTCAAAGACCAAAAATCTAATGTCTGATCTATTCCTCCTCCAATCTCTATCAGAGACCCTGGATTAGAGGCAGGAAGTTTGTTATATTAAGTATCAATCACGTCCAGCACAGCTTATGACTATGTCAAGTAGAATTGTGTTTACCTGGGAAAAAGAACTGCTCTTCGTTGGCTGAAGCCGACATATAATAAGGTACATTGTGAGCATTTGCAACCTCGTTTGGAGAATCAGTAACAGCAGGAGAAGACGGATCTGATGATGCAGACGAGGTTGTTGAGCATGAATCACCAGAATGAGACATGTGACTTGGTGGGTAGTAGTTCTCACTGAAGCCTCGACTTCGCTGGTCAACTGCGTGCATCGCCAAATCACCATGGCTACGATTAGGTGTGAGGCCTTTGCGTCCATGAAGGTCTTTGTCGACTTGTAGTAAAATAAAATGACTACACTCATTTTTTTATAAGAAACCCATTTATAAGAAACTCAGTACTGAGATCAATATTGGTTAAGAAACTTTCAGTACTCGACCAAAAATGGTAAGAAACTCGCAGGTCTCAAGAATCTTTAGAATTAGAAATAAAGCATCGAGAAAACAAACTTCTGTTGCACCATAAGTGTCTATTTTGACAGAAAAAACAGCTGATGTAAACGTGAATTGTATTGCTTCTTCTATTTGTAGAATTTAAGTGTCAATTGCCCGTTTTGGCACTTAAAATTTTGATTCTAAGAAACTGCTAAGAAACTTTCAGTACCAAATTTGTCCCAAAACTATGAAACTTTGAGTACTGACCAAAATCTTAGTTTCTTATAAAAAAAGAGTGTAATGAATATGGCAGAAAGGCGGAAACGGCAGTTTACAATATAAATAGTCTTTGAGCAGTGTAAAATTTCGAAATTGCAAGAAACAGTGAAGAGCATTTTGGACATACCAAGGAGCTTCTTTCGTCTGACTCTCCTCAGAGTAAAAACGTCAGAAACAGACCGAAACACAAAAAGGCGGAGTTTATACTGAGATGCGGATTGAAATGCACAAATCAGAAAGTAGGGCTGAGTTGGCATTGTGTTTTAAACGTCAATCAGCTTACGGGATACAGCGAATGAATAAAGCATGATATGAAAATGCAAATGAATACAGTATGAAATTCAGATGCTCACGAATATGGTATGAAATGAAGATGCTTATGAATGCGGTATGAAATGAAGATGCTAATGAATGCGATATAAAAAAAGGTGCAAACGAATACAGTGTGAAATGAAGATGCCAATGAAAACAGTACGAAGTGAAGATGCTAAGTAATACCCAAAGATTCTAATGAACACAAATGAAGACGAGGTGATATGTGTAACGTGTAGGTTCTTTTATAGCGCGAAGGGAAGAACACGCTTAGGCCCTGGGGCCTAAACTAACAAAGACTGCAACTTTATAACTATAAGATGTTTTAATTCGATTCGTATTCAAGACAAGACTAAACTAAAATGTGATTTCACACAAATATATAACACTGACTAATTAGACAAAAGACGTTGACAACATAGACAAAAGAACACACACTTCCCGGAAAAGTAGTAATTTACAATAACACACGAAGTGAAGATGCTAAGTAATACCCAAAGATGCTTGTGAATACAGTATGAAATGAAAATGCTCATGAATACGGAATGAAATGAAAATGCTCATGAATACGGAATGAAATGAAAATGCTCAATAGGTTTAATTGAAGAGTTCAAGTGAGAAGACGAACTCTTGTCCACACAGAGCCGGGGACGCGCCCCAGTCGCATACAACGATACAGAAACCATATAAAAACCAGGCCTTACTTACCCACATTCCTTGCATTTGACTCCAACAAACATGATACGATGACAATATTCACAAGTCAGTGAGATGAGAAATGTCTTTGCTGAGAACATATGCTTGATCGAATGGCCCATTCCAAAATGAAAGAGTCGTGTTGGAGTTCTTGGGGACTGAGAGATCGATTCTATAAAATAACATTTTTTTAGATGCATTATTGTTTTGAGTTTTGCAGAACTTAGAAATCTCGATCAAGATTAGCCTGATAACCAGACCCTATTTCAAATTTTGAACCTCAAAAACCTTCACAGTTTCGAAAGAAGAAAGCTTCCAAAAACAGAATCCATGATTTTCGTAAAACAGGAGGAATTCTGAAAATCAGAAAACTTTCGCGCCAAAATTCTTGCTTACGTCGTCCCCAGACCCTTTCGTGGAATCTCTCCTGGCAAGTCGTAAAATTGCAGTGTCGTTCGACCTTCAAACCGAGAATCTCTCGAAAGTCTCGGAAACCTTCTGCTTTTGATGGCAGAAGCTCCAAAATCTACCATTTTCAGAAGAATAGCTTCGAAAACAAACATTTCGAAAAAGAGGCTACCGAAAAAAGGATTGGTTTAGAAAAACACGCCCTAAGAATATATTAAGGCTCAAAATTGAGAATTTCTAAGAATATCGAGGCTCGTCAAAACTTAAGGTATTCTCATAAAAAAGTGTGTTGCAAAATAACTACTAACGATGGGACGGATCAGAGTCACTCATGCCAGACTCAGAACCATTGATATTAGTCACTGTTAGATTCAGAGGTCTGGGTCTTGTCCCATGAACCTTTGAAGGCGCAATTGCATGAACACTTCCACTACTGCTGCAGCTATCGAGATGCACTCTTCTCCCTAACAAATAAAGATAAAATACGAAATATAACAAAAATAGAATTGGAACTTTTACACACAAAACTATTTCAACTAATGTTGCAGCTATTCTCCCTCAAAACAGATCTATAAAGAATAAAATCGGGGAACTTAAATCCGATCAATACACATAACACTAGAAAGCAGAAATGCTGGCGGAACTGAAAACACTTTAAGACAAAGAGACAGCACTTTTACCGTATCTTTCAAGTATTTTTACAGTAAACTTAGATCAGTAAAGTTCTGCATGGTTTCAGAGCTTTGATGGCTTATAAGCTTACAGATGGGGTAAGCTTTGATGAGTATTCCGTCTCACAGGGCACCATAAGACTGTATCACTCTGGGAACTCGTTCTTGCAGATACAAACTTGAATACTACAAGACCATCTTTTTTCGTATTAATATTGCTTTGTTTGCTTCTCTTGCAATCGCGTAGGGTAACCCCTTTTGTCTTCTTCGATGAGAAAGGGTAGACGTAACATTATAATTTTATTTTCATTGGTCTGTTTGGCTTTCTTTGGTATTCATTTTGACTTTACAGGTGGACATTAATGACGTTAAATTGCACACCTTTTGATCCGACCTCTGCAATAAATAGGAAAAAACCACATTTCTCGTTGCCCGATGATGGGAGACGGATCTCTCTCGAAACATTACCCTACTTAATATCAAAGGCTTGTCATGATAAGTGGCTATCATGTCTAATATGGTGATTATAAATTGACTCCTAAACACACTTCTTTAGAATGCTGTACTTTATAATTTGTACTTAATGCTGTACTTTATTCTTGCATTTTTATAGCCCTTAGAATATTATAAGAAACTAAGATTTTTTTCAGTACTCAGAGTTTCTTAGGTTTTAAACAATTTTGGTACTGAAAGTTTCTTAGCAGTTTCTTAGGGATCAATTTTTTTTAGTGCCAAAACAGGTAATTGATACTAAAATTTGACAAAATAGAAGAAGCAATGCAATTCACATTTACATCAGCTGTCTTTTTTGTAAAAATAGACATTTATGGTGTAACAGAAGTTCGTTTTTCGATGCAAAATTTCTAATTCTAAAGATTGTTGAGACCTGCGAGTTTCTTATCATTTTGGGACAACCACTAAAGTTTCTTAACCAATATTGATCTCAGTACCGAGTTTCTTATAAACAGGTTTCTTATAAAAAAAGAGTGTATAGAAATAAACAGGATATATGATAACCTGAGGACAAATTAGTCAAACAACAAAACAATCCGGGCCAAAAACAAAGCCAAGTTTTCATAGAAAAAAAAAACATTTAACTCACCAACATTAGCATCATCTGACCTGCTTCTTGTTATCGAAACAGCATTTTTATGATCGATAGTCGGACTAGGTGGGATAGAACGAGCAGACATCTTCACAGAGTTTGGCAGACTCAAAGACTTGTTTTTGGTTGAGACATCATCATTATAATGATAGGAGCTTAAATGTATTTCGTCAACGTGGGTTCTGTCCCATGACTCCCAAATGAAGTCACTTGCTTTCTCGCCGTTTCTTAGTCGATCTGGGAATAAGAATAACTTAAGATTCAATTAGGACTTAAAAAAATTCTTCCCACAATCTATAAGAACCACATGGTTCCCTCATTTCATCGAACATGGACTCAAACTTACAGAAAAAAGTTGGGTTGACCTGCCAACTTATTGGCATACGAGCATCTTCATTCATCAAAAGCGTGCCTACCACACAGGAAAGTTTGGTTATTTACGAATTTTCGTGCCGGTGTGATGCCAGGAACGTAGGCTCCACTTCCTAGAGACTAGGAGATAGGGTCAAACAGCATGTTCCTACCAACATTCGTCACCACAATACTTTCGGCAAAGGGAGCAACCACCCCGCAACTCTAGGCAACAACCCAGCCGGTTCTGTGTAGACAGAAACAGTTCAGTTCGTTTTCTCACTTGGACTCTTCAATCAATTTTCATTGTTCTTCACGCCGAAAGCTGAATGGTGTTTAAAACACAATGCCAACTCAGCTTTTTTTCTGATTGGTGCATTTCGAGCCGCGTTTGGGTAAAAAAACAGCCATAGTTTATTGTTTTGGTCTGTTTCTGACGTTCATAATCTGAGGAGTGTCAGACGAAAAAAGCTTTTAAGTACGCCTGAAAGTTTTTCCGCTGTTTATCGCAAATTTGAAGCTTTGTACTACTCCAAAACAATACCTCAAATTAAGAAAAATGCCTTGCCTTACAACCTGAGAATTAACAGTGCGAATTGTGGGGTTCCAACAACTTTTGACAAGAATCGAAGCAATAATTCAATAAAGGCGAATAATCTGGGGAAGATTAGTTGCTAACCAGGTTTATCCTTAAATTAATAAAGTTGATTTATCTATCTACCTATCCATCTATCCATCCATCTATCTATCTGAGGGGTAAACAATCACAGTGCCAGGTAACACGAGAGGCCCCCAAGGAGATGCAAAATCACGCAATCACGCGCAATTTTTCGACGATTCACGCAATCATGCACGATAAAACTTCATTTTCACGTGCATACAACTTCAGGCGTTGCTCCCAGAAATTTTGAGCAGGATCAATATCCAGGATGTTTAACTTCATATATCTCAAGGATTGGCTTTGAAAAATCCTTCCAGGACGAGTTTGTAAGAGGGAAAACACAAAATTAAGATTTTAGGGGACTTAACTAATTCAACATATGAGAAAATGACAGAAATATTGTTAGCTGACAATGCTTGATGGATAAAAGGGCATTCCTGCATTCAAGCAACCTCTCAATTATTTCGCCAATACTGTAAATCACGAAATCGAGAGCCGTACCAAAGCATTTCACGCAACACGCAGGAGTTCAGATTCACGCGTTCACGCGAAAAATTTCTCGTTTCACGAAATCACGCATGAAAAATGGTCTAATAACGCATCACGCAGCACTGCTTGGGGGCCTCAGAGGGGCCAGCCTGGTCAGGCGAGGTGAAATTCTGGCAGAAAAGAATGGAAAAGTGTCAATAAGCAAGGCTAGCTCGACTAACTGGGCTGGAAAATTTATCTATGTAAACGCTATGAAAAAGGATCTCGCCTAACCGAGCTAGCTCAGGTAATTGGGCTGGCCCGCCTCCTTGACAGGGATAGAGAATTTAGTTTAACTTATGCTTAAACGATGCCTCAAATAAATAGATGCTTAAGATGCTGGTGAATGAATACAATATGAATATAATTTTGATATTAAAATGCTAACAAAGTCAGTATGAAATGAAGATGCTCATGAGTATGGTATGAAATGAAGATGCTAATGAATACATTACAAAATGAAGATGCTATCGAAAATGGTATGAAATGAAAATGCTTATGAATACTGTATGAAATGAAGACACTAATGAATATAGCAGAAATGAAGATGCTAAGGAATACAGTACAAGATGCAGATGCTTATGAATATTGTACAAAAATGAAGATGCTAATGAATAAAGCATGGAATGAAGATGCCAAAAAATACAGTATGAATCAAAAGTAAAGTAAAGTAAAGTTGCCGTTTTTGAGTCTACTACTAGCCTGGGGCTACTCAGTCGACTTTACACTTTACCCCTGGTCTGGATGCATTAGCATAAAGCAGGGTGCAGCCACACACGGCGCTCATAACTACCAACCAGGTACCCATTTATCCACCTGGGTGGAGAGAGGCACATTTGTGTTAACAACTTGCCTAAGGTTATTATCTCTGCAACACAAGTGGAAAGACTGTGGCTCGAACACACAACAACATTTTCGTTGTAAGTCCAGTACGCTAACCACTGTGCCACAGAGCCCACAGAGGTTAACAAAGATGTTATTGAACAAAGTATGACATGAAATGCCAATAAAGATTGCATGCAATGAATACATCAGTTAATGCAGTTTGTTATGAAGATGCTAATGAACAGAGTACAGAATTAAGATGAAAAAAAATACAGTATGAAGGCTTACCCTAACTGATGGATCTTTTATTCCAACCACATAAAGAAACTGACTGAGTTTTGGATATTTGGCAACTTCAGCTGCAACTGTAGCCAGGATATTCTGATTCTTGTAAATGGTTGATAATTGTCTTGAGAATAATTTCATCAACTTTCCCTGTAAAAGAATAATTTCATAATTTGAAAAAGTACCAATATGGACTCAAAAATGTCTAACCAAAACATCAAAACACCAAAACGTCAGGGGTGGGGGCTTATAAACAATTTCTCGCTTTAAGGTGGGGGGCTAATTTGAGGGGAGGGCTTTTTTGAGGGGGCCAATTTGAGGAGTTAGGGTACCTTTGGCAATGATTGTAGACTTCGGAGGGGGAGATGGGGGTAACTTCTCAGCCCTAACAGCTAGGGTCTTTGAGGTAAAAGTTGAGCCTTTAACCCTTATCTTGGATTTTCTTCTGTTTTTTTTTTTAATTCTGAGGCAGATGTCAGATGAAATTTGATACCAACAGCAAGTGGGAGCCAAAATTTCAAATTGCCATCATTTCCCAGTCTATCTATCAACCAGATTAACCCAGATTTTTGGGGTTTTATGAGTTATTTTTATCTAAACCGACACAAGCAATAAGAGGGAACCGTTTTGCCAGCTTTTAGGGCAAAACAGACGGATAATGTCACAAATTTATCGATTACATCAGTTTATTATCGATTCCCGTTTCACAACACCTGCGCTTAGTTTTGGCAGTTTCGACATCATCATAATCGACGATAAACGATATTTCTTAAAATATTTTAAAGAAATATTGTGCCTTAGATTGGAAATAAACTCTAGTTGAATTGATAAATTTTGTTTTTGTTTTCGTAGGAACGACTGAAAACTTTGAAGAGTTCCCCAACAAACAAGCTGAACAAAACTGCGCTGTTTCCCACACACCAACACAATCCTGCAAGTGCGCGATTTTAAAAATATTTTTGAAACATTACTTATAATCATATTTACCTCTACTGTCCGTATTTCGTGCTGAATAAGATCAGACCCAGAGGAATTCTCTTTACGGAGTCCTTCGAGCGTTGTCATCGAGATGTCGACCATTCTTTGCAGAACAGCCAAGTCCTGCAAAACAGACTCGGGTGTTGCGGAGGCCATTTTCCAAACAGCTTGGCTTGACAGCCGCTTCCCATAAAACGGTCGTAATCAGGTCTTTTATGACATAAAATGCTATCAGTCCGAATATTATACAACTTCTTGCTCAATAACAGCTTTTTAATGTCCAAATTAGTCTCTAAGGCGACGTTTTATGGTATTTATTTCGATCAGCAAACAAACTGAAGCAACTAACACAAATGGCCTAAGTCAAAACAACAGTACCACCGCGCTTGGCCTACGAGAAATTTCGTCGTCTATTCCAGATATCTTGCGAAGCACAACGGCCAATAAAATGAGCTTAAACGAAGCAAATATCTTTGATTTTTTCAGATTTATTAACTTCCAATTGGAGCTGACGAATTTAAGAGATGAAATAAAGTACTTTCTGAATTGTTTTCTGCAAAACTGAAACCTCTGAATTCAGCTGGAAGAAATCGAAGAACTTGTTGTTGTGCAAAATGTACACAGGAAGACTGGGGCGAGTTCTACTTTTCCGCGCGAATTTGAAAAATTGTTGGGCGGGGCGAGGCAATGAGGGGGCCCAAGGGTACTTCATTGTTCAAATGATTAGACGTGCCGCCCAGTTTTTCCAAACCCACCCATGTCTACCGACAAATTTTTTCAGCCGTGGTACCCATGTATAGAAAAAAAATGAAATTTTTTACCCATTTGTACCAATATCTCAAATTTTTGAACCCAATTTACCGCCTGAGGCAACTCTCGATGCGGCGAAAAGGCATTTGCGCTGAAAACTAAAGCGAACTATTATCAGGCTTTTCAAAGCAATGCATGTCTAAAATCTTTTATATATTTTACTACCCATGTGTAGAAATTCTTTACGAAAAATCAACGCATATGTAGGGAAATTGGCCCTGAAAAAGTTATCCATTTGGACGGCATGTCTAGTATAACGAAAAATGGAAGTACCCCCCTCCGGGGGTGCTGTCGCTAATACTAATTTGATCCCCTGCAAGACGGGATTCCCTATTTCTCACATTGAAAAATCCCGAAGGGTTCATCTATGCTGCCTATGCTGTTAGCTGTTCTAAGAGCCTGCATGCTTTTATAATCAAGGCGTTAGAAAACATAAATATTTTGCGATTGAGCGGAGCGCGGAAATTACAGGGACTGAACGTGGAGGTGGGACTTTGAGGAGTTTTGTAGTAGTGAGATAGTTTTGAGTTGTAAAAACTTCAAAAATGGGATAAACAGCGCAAACTTAGAAGCTTTTAAGTATGCTTGAAAATGTTTCCGCTGATTATCGCAATTTTGAAGAAGTGACATACCGAATTAGCCATTTAAGATGTAGGTAAGGCCCTATGTACACGGGATGTTCTTTTAACTGGACTCCACGACCTCACGACCCCAGACCATACGACCCTACGACTTCACGACCATACGACCCTGTTTTTATTAATGATTTTTCATTTTCATAAATAATGAATTCTAGGTTGATTTTCATTAAAAAGTATCAAGATGACTTTGATTTTGATTTATAAAATAATTCGGAATCATTTGATGGGTGAACTTGACTTATTTCAGTATCGTGTTTGACAGTTTGCCCAGAGGTCAAAAAAGCGGTTTGATATGTAAACATTGCTACTGTATTCATCAATCCTGTTTCATTCTCCAATGCTATATTACATTACATCGGTACCTGCAATGCTAAATTCTATTTTTGTTCGAGATGGGTAGAAAATTATATTTTTGTCCGTAGAAAATAATATTTATTTTAAGCGGTCTATCTAATTTGCGAATGCTGACTGCCGAACCAGAAGTTAAGAGCAAGAAAAAACTGAAAAATTTTTAATTTCAGGTCCGATGTTAAAACTGGACCTAATACATAGCTACAAAAACCGCTCATATAAAGAATTTGTGCACGTTATTAAAACTTTAAGAAACACCAGGCTGAACTTTGGGTCAATATTTTTTGCTACCTCACAAACTATTTGAGATGCGCACAAGCATAATTCACCAGCGTTAAGCCCTTGACCGGAGACGCATTTTAAACATGTTTTCGAGAAGGGAAGGGGGGTGACAAGTACTTGAAAAATCGCTTCAAAAACAAGAAACAAGCAGGCTGAAATCAAAGCCAGCCAGGTGTTCTTATAAAATAGCTTCTATGTTTACAGTCCCGATTTTAGCTACATTTTGAATTGGTCGACGCTGGTCGAGGGATATCAAATGCATAAACTATACGTACCTTCAAACGCAACATCACTTTTAACCTTCAAGACCATAAGCCATTCGTAGTCACAAATAAAATTGTTTTTGAGTTTTAGGTGGCCAATGCGAAAATGCTTCGTTGTGTTGCTCAAGTTTACCTATCATTCCATTGGTGACACGCCATGCTGACATGTTAGAAATAACTTCAGGCACCAATATGCCATTAAAGTTTTGCTTATGCGGTGTCTTTGATCGCGCTTAAAATTTCAAGCCAAAGCAAAAATCAAAAAATGTCCATGTACACTATGCCGGAAACCATTTAATTCCCTAATGACTGAAAAAGGCTTACTTTCTCTGTAGTGTACATGGGGCCTACATGCACTTCTCATGTCAAATGATATTGAAGGTAAACTGGCCTTGGATCTCAAGTGTCGACAGGTTTCGGATAAGCACAAGGTAAAGACCAGAGTGACTATTTTTTCAGCTAGCCGACGTCTTTGCTGATGGCACTGAGGGTGGTCACTAAGGGTTGTTTACATCCTCAGTGGTTCTTTAACATCTCAATCGAGATGACCCACCATTTTACCTGATCATCCAAGTCACAGAGAGCAAGGATTTTACTCCTTGTAATTTGTGCTCCCTAGTCTGGATTTGAACCGCAGACCTTTAGCACAAATGGTGCAAGTGCTAATGACTACACTACCCTACCCTATGTCACAGGGCCATCAAGGGTCAGAGGGTCTGGAAAAAAGGTAGTATGGCATATAGATAGTTAAGGGTGATGTGTACAGGGGGCCCAATTAATGCCATGTCTTGCCAAACCCTTTTCGAGTTGACTTTGTCAGTAACAAGTCATCCTTTAAAGAGGCAAGTCAACCAGATGTGTGGTGACTTGACTATGGTGAGTTGACCTCACCGATCTCACTATTTTTTTGTATTTTCATTACAGATTGGTATCAGCTCTGCAATCAATAATGGTTGTCTGTGTATCAGCTAGAACAGTCATTGTTTGCAAGAACATCCTTAAAGATCAAGACCCTTGGCTTCATGCATATATTTGGTTTGGCTTATCGTACTTCCTCTATGATGTTGTGGTCATGTACATTGGCTACTCCCTCACACAGAAATTGGTCAAAAATGAAAATAGTTTGGTTACATTCTTAAAATCTTTCTCAAAATTTTTCAAAAAAGAATGCATCATGGTTTTGCATCATCTTATATTTTTGTTTGTCGGGTTTCCAATTGTCGAGGTAAGCACATTAAAAAAATTTTGGTATTACTATTTATTATCTTTCACATCTCTGATCTTTCTATTTCACACCTTAGTTTGTTTATATTTCACACCTCTGATGTTTGTTTTCACACCTTCATTGTTTATTTTTCAGATGTCAGATGTATGTTTTCACTGATGTTTATTTTCCACACCCCCATTGTTTATTTTTCACACCTCTGATGTTTATTTTCACACCTCTGATGTTTATTCTTCACACCTCTGTTGTTTATTTTTCAAATCCCTATTGTTTATATTTCACACCTCTATTGTTTTTATTTCACACACCTTTTTTTGTTTATATGTAGCACCTCAAAAGTTTATTTTCACACCTCATGTTTATCCTTCATGCCTCTTTTTTCACACCTCTGATGTTTATTTTTTGCATGTCAGATGTTTATTTTTCACACCTCCATTGTTTATTTTTAACACGTCAGATGTTTGTTTTTCACGTCTCTGGTGTTTATTTTCTTCACCTCCATTGTTTATTTTTCACACCTCTGATGTTTATTTTCACGCCTCTGATGTGTATTTTTCACACCTCTGTTGTTTATTTTTCACACCTCTAATGTTTATTGTTCACACCTTAGATGCTTATATCTCACACACCTCAAATGTTTATATTTCACACCTCTGATGTTTGTTTTCACATCTTTATTGTTTATATTTCACACCAATATTGTTTTCATTCACACCTCTATTGTTCATATTTTACAGTTTATTTTTCACACCTCTGATGTTTAATTTTCACACCTCTGACACTTCAGATGTTTTATTTCACACCTCTTGCATTTATATTTTACACCTGTAATGTTTACTTTCATGCCTCCATTGTTTATAATATTACACATGCATATTTTATAAATTTCACGTTTTTTGTCATTTCTAGTTTTATAAGCAAGGCTTGGGTGATTTCTTTGTTGGGTGTTTCTTTCTGGCTGAGATCAGCACACCGTTTTATTCACTGAAGGGGATTTTGAGAGAGGTTAGTCTCAAGTCTATTACAGGTTTAATTTTGAAATTTCAACATACGTTTTCAACATTTCTTTTGCCGTTCATTCAGCTGCAGGAGTTACTTCCCTTAAGGTAAGGCTCCGTCCACACGCACACATACCAATAGAGTTATTTGATTTCACTTGGGCTCTTCAGTTAATTCTATTGTTCTTCCCGCTGTATCCCGCAAGTTGATTGGTGTTCAAAACACAATACCAATTCCGCTTCATTGTCTGATTGGTGCATTTCGATCCGCATCTGGCTATAAATTCTTCCTTATTCAAATTAGTCGGCTCTTTTTCTGAAGTTTATAGTTACTCTGATGTCCAAGAATGTTTCCGCTGTTTCTCGCAATTTCGAAATAAGTTGTAACACCAGTACAGCGACCAAAAACGTTGTGAAAAAGAACGACAGAGTAGCTTTATCATATTTTCTTCTATATCATAAGATATAGATATAGAAAAAAATATGATTAAGCTACTCCTTCGTTGAATAAATTGCTCTGTCGCTCTTTTTTCACAATGTGTTTTTGTTCGCCGTACTTGTTTTATAATTCATCTTGAAGCTTCGCTTCCTAAAGGTCAACCTATCGAAATAAATCTTTGCGCTCTAGCGCTGTACAAAACTTCAAGATAGCGAAGAAAGTGGAAATATCTCTGGACATACTTAAAAGCCCTTTTAGTCTGACACTTCTCAGAGTATAAACGTCAGAAACAGACCTAAATAATTAAGAAAATATAAGCCACCTTGGGGATTTTTTTACCCCAATCAGCACTGGGGATACAACTGGAAGACAAATAGTATTAATTCAAGAGTCCAAGTGAAAAAAACGAACTCTTTCAGTCTACAGAAGATATATCCGATTCATTTTGTGTCGTGGTGTCAGAAGCCCAGCGAGGTCGGGGCTCGAGTGTTGGCTAAAGTAGTGTAACAGCCAGGATCGAGGCCTCGATTAGTTAACCTATAGATCACTTCGGTAGAATTAAAATTTTTCGACATCACAAGATATCAATTTTTTTATGCGAAAATCGTATAAAGCACCCATAAATTAGTCTAGGTGCACAGTTTTACTATCTCGGCGCTTGTGTTATCGATTTTTCCGAGTGTTCAAAATTTGCTTACCCACCTGAGTTCGTGGTCTAATCCAGCTGGCTCGTGATGTCAGAAGCCAAGCGAGTTCGGGATTCGAGCCCCGGCTTCAGTAGCGTCACAGCCAGGATCGAGGTCTCGATTAGTTAACCTATTACTGAGATCCTAGCGACTGGCGCTAAATACACAATTTCATCTTCACCTTTTTCCTAGATTGACATAAAGAGTGGCATGATCTATGAAGCTAATGGCATCATCTTCATGATTACATTTTTGATTGGCAGAGTGCTGTCTGTACCATTCATGTATTTGAGGTATGCGAGATTCGCTGGACTGCCTGTGATGCAAGTGCCTTTGAAAATACCTCTGAAATGCAACCTGGTATCGTTGCTGTTTTTGTGCCTACAATGCTACTGGTTCAGTTTGATCTGTTCCGGTGTTTACAGACATTTTAAATCTACAAAACTGAAGCGGGAACTCAATGATAATAATGTTTCGAAAGGGACTTTCAATAACGGTTTTAATCACAAAATTCAAAAGCAGAAATAAATTATTTTATTGATATTGGTGTAAAATTTGGAAATATTATAAATGCACTTCGTACAAAGTTATTAAAAAACGCGTTTTGTTCTAAAGTTAAAGTACCCAACTCAAGGTCTTGGTCCTAAAATTCCTTATTCTTGGACCTCTTTTTATTAATTTGTAGTACCAAAAGTTCAATAGTTCCTTAATTTAAACTGCATATTTAGTTTTTGGACCCTGTCTACTCGAGAACTGCTCCTAATGGAACTGTCTCACAATGGCTACAAGAGGTTTTTGGTTCTCGGTGAGGCCGTGGGGCCATGCCGATTCGTCCCAGATTGGATTCCCTATCTGCGCTGGTGTTGGAGCACTTTTAAAGGACTGAAATTTGGATGCGTTGCGTTCCCTGACGGATCGTCTTTGACCCTGTTAACTTGAGAATTGTTCCAAACGGAACTGTCCAAAACGGTTGCAAGAGGAGCTTGGTTCCCCTTTGGTTCATAGTGGGACCATGGGCCTTGTCGATTTTTCCTAGTTTCGTCTGACACTCCTCTATGAACGTCAGAAACAGAGCGAAACAAGAGAGTAAGGCGGAATTTATTCCCAGATGCGGCTCGAAATGCACCATGCACTTGATTGGTGCATTTCGAGCCGCATCTGGGTATAAATTCCGCCTTAGACATAGGTCTTACAAACAAATAAAGTGTATAAGTGAAATTTTATACCAAAAAATCAAAGTAAAAATCTAATTCTAATCAATTTGTAATCATTTTCGTCAAATTATATTTCATTTAAAATTAGATTTAAATCATAAATCATTAACGGTTAATAAAATATTTCAGCAAATAAACGCTGTAACTTTTATGCGCGGTCATGGTTCTTAAATAAGCAAAACTATTTAAAAATCTTAAAATTACAACTCTCAAGTGAACTTGGCATTATTGAAACCCCGTCTACACGAATGCGTTTTCAAAAGTTGCTTTTTCAGGTTAGGTCAATGAAAACGTATAAAAAGTTTTGCGTCTACACGCGCATTTTAGAACACACTGAAATAATGACATCACAGTTTCTAACTTTAAATTTTCAAATTCAATGCCAATTAACCACTGAAAGTTATTGTTTTTGCTGCATCGTTTTCAAATGTTTGCGTTTTCGGTGTCTACACGGGAAAATTGCATTTTCAAAAGATTCCAATCTGGTACCGTTTTCAAAAGTTTGCGTTTTCAGTCGCAGTTTTTCCGGTTTCGTGTAGACGGGAGGTGAAAACGCAACGAAATCATTGCGTTTTCATTTGAAAACGTATCTGTGTAGACGGGCCCAGAAGCTTCATTACCCGGCTTTGGCAACTAACGCCCAATGTCAAATATATATATAAACTTAGTTATTTATCAACTAAATTTCAAATAATATAAGTGTTGTTTGAATGATAAGCATCTGTAAAAATAAGTATAAAATGTAATAAAAACAGCCAAAATTACAAGCAAAAGCAAATAAAATAACTCTAGATTTTAATATGGTAATACTTCAAATATATGCCCTTTCGTCTTTCCTAAAATACTCGATCAATTGACTTCTGAAGAGGGGTACAGGGGTACAGGGGTGAAATGGTCTTTTTATGCTTGGGACCCAAAGCCCTCGAAATGGAATGGAGCGGGATAATCGGAAACACTTTGAATACTGGGCCCCCCCAATACTCGAAGACGGGCGAGGAGTGGTATAACTATATAATTTCTAATCAAGAAATAATCCATAACAAAACAATGATAAATAACTTGACATGACCTCTATATATTTTATGAATGCATGCATAACCCTTACCCTACACATTAATTCCCAAAATGTTTTATAAAATTGATTTATTAAATTTCAATACCCTTGTTCAGATAAATCGTTTTAAGCTCTAGAATTCCCAATTATACTTTGTTTGCTCTTGAAACCCTGCTGCATGCCATTAGAGAAATACACCTTTCTGATGAACGACCGGCATTGTTGAAAATTTTCAAAATTTTCAAGTTTTCAATACCAAGTTCGTATTAACCTGCCAAAATTTGGTGTAGGTGCAAATTTTCGCCATCTTAGTGCTTGTGTTATTTATCTTATGGGTGCTCAAAGTTTACAATATCGTAAGGGCTTAGACCAGTTCGGGTGAAAAGGTACACCCCCAGTCGCTTTTTGCAGTCCAAGCCCTTATAGAGTTGCCATCTTTGACTGCTCGTAAAATCAATAATACAAGTGATAGATCCGTGAAACTTTGAACCAAGACTAAGATTTGGAATTTGGATGCTTTATACGATTTTAGCGTTGAAAACATAATATCTTGAAATTTTGAAAAAGTTTACAGTTCCGGCTGTTTATCAAAAAGGTGTACTCTCTTGACAAGCTTCATTAGCCCTAGTGGTCTATTGCAGCAATGAGACTGTGGTAGAAAGTTTCCACAAAGTGTTTCCACAATCTGGCAGACTTCTAACAATCCATTGTTCCAGATGCCTTTTACTTCTCAATTTCATGATCATAATCATCATCATCATCATTATTACAGCATTGCGATCCACAGCAATTCACCCTCCTTTTCAACATTTGCAAAACACTGTCGATTTCCTCCTCTGGCACAAGAGCGTGGTCATTATTGAAAGTACTTATGTAATAAATTGATATCTGTGCATTGGCAAGAGGCTCTGCAATCCTTGCAACGATGCCACTTTCTTCAAACCCCAGTGGGGCATCCCCAACTCTGACTATCCTCCAATGTTCTTTGTTGGCTGAGTGATAAATTGTATTACTTGGGAATTTATTCAATGCTTCCTCGTCAAGGACGAATGAGATATCACCGTCAATCATTGAAAAATGAAAGAATCTGTGTTTTGAATCAAAACTTTGCTCGTTTTCTTTTGAATAGAACATAAGCTCCAAGAGTGTCTGGGTGATGGTTGATTTATTTGAGGAGTCAATTCCCGTAACATTGTACTCCACAGAGGGGTAATACAACGGTTTTTTGATAGCCCTGCATTTAGATTCCGATATCAGAGGCTTTACCACACAACCACGCTTGGGGCCATCTATTTTCTTATGATTTTCATCAAATATTTTGAATATTTTTCCAAGGCATTCGATAGCAAGACTAAGATCCCCATCCTGTACTAAGATAAAATCAGACTGATATGTAGAAATACAGAAAACTGATACTCCACTATCAGCTAAGGGTGATATTACAGCTCTTGCTATCTTGCTAACTCCAGAAAGCTCATTTGCAATAGCCCCTATTGCCCCAGTTGAGACAGTAAACGCCCTCCATAGTTTCCCAGACGTTTTCAAACAACTTGGAAAATTATTGACTTCTTCTGCAGGCAAAACAACCGTTATTTCTTCGTCTGTCTCCGTGAAGCTGAAAAATCTTGGATTCGAGTCTGATAAAAGGCATAATTTGATCAAAGCGTGTGTGCATGTTGATATTTGCTCGCGTGGAATTGAGCAAATTTCCAACTCGTGTTGCAAAACATAAAGCTCAACTGGTGTGTCGGTCGGTGATGTAGCCAAAAATACATTCTCTGCAATCCCATTCATAATTTGTCTCTATCACATTTCTTTTAGATTAATCTAGAACTTTCTTGGGATTAAATAAAATAGAAAAGAACCAGCTAAATAAAGATTGTG
This sequence comes from Chrysaora quinquecirrha, assembly GCA_014526335.1. Lineage (NCBI taxonomy): Eukaryota > Metazoa > Cnidaria > Scyphozoa > Semaeostomeae > Pelagiidae > Chrysaora > Chrysaora quinquecirrha. The sequence goes on along the minus strand of JACTAT010000005.1, from coordinate 97,468 downwards.
CAATTCCAAAAAGTGATAAAAGTGAAAAGTGTTGACAACTGAAAACAAAGGGTGCCCTCCAAGTACTTCATGTTTGGTTATGTTGTTGTTGTTGTTGTGAATCCTGGAAAATCCCACAGAAAATCGCAAAATTTTAAAATCAAAATCAATCTTGATTCTGAAAACCCTGTTCAGCTGAAAAATATTAAAATAAACTTGTAAAAGAATAATAAAACTTGTTAATTAAGCCATGGAAATTGGACAGCCAGTTGACCAGTTGAAATTGCTACACTCTTTTTTATAAGAACCAGATACTTTTTATTTTCCGGTTCTAATAAAAAAATCATCTTTTATTTATATGTTCTTATTTTTTGAAAAATTTGAGGCTTGAGTGTTTTTTATGGTCTTTTTATTTCAACGTTGATTTTTCTACAACTACACACAATAAATTGCACCTACGAACAATAAGTAGCAGTTTGGCATATCATCTATATACTTTTATTTAGTAATTGCATAGTTACACTCTTTTTTTTTATAAGAAACTAAGATTTTTGGTCAGTACTCAAAGTTTCTTAGTTTTGGGACAAATTTGGTACTGAAAGTTTCTTAGCAGTTTCTTAGAATCAAAATTTTTAAGTGCCAAAACAGGTAATTGACACTTGAATTCTACAAATAGAAGAAGCAATAGGGAATTCACGTTTACATCAGCTGTTTTTTCTGTCAAAATAGACGCTTATGGTGCAACAGAAGTTTGTGTTCTCGATGCTTTATTTCTAATTCTAAAGATTCTTGAGACCTGCGAGTTTCTTACCATTTTTGGTCGAGTACTGAAAGTTTCTTAAGCAATATTGATCTCAGTACTGAGTTTCTTATAAATGGGTTTCTTATAAAAAAAAATGAGTGTATGTTTTGTTAACACGAGATGAAATTTCTAAAAACACATTTTCTTGTTTTTCAATTTTCACCTTAAGTGGACATGTTCTTATACATGTTCTTATTTTTTGGCAAAATCGAGTTTTGATGTTCTTATAAAGTTTTCTCATGGAAAAAAAGATTGTAAGGCATATAAAACCTCTCTGGACAACTTTTTTCAACGAGAAGTTTTAACTTTCAAAAATCGCTTATTTATTGCAAGAAAAATTGCATTTTCCGAAAAGAAAATATTATGCAAAACTGCAGAAAAGAGAAGAGAGATCAAAGTTCAATATATTCGAAATTTCTTTTCCTCCGCAATAGGGCAAAGTTCACATATAGCTAAAACGCGGAACGCTAAAATTCTGCTCAAAAAGGTTGGAAAGGAAAAATTACAGTACACACTTTTTTTATAAGAATGTTCAGGCTCAAAATTGCTGAAATTCAAGAATTATTTAAGAATAATCTGAGGCTCAAGCTTGACGAGGATCATTTTGATTTCTCTGCGTTTTTTACACTGTACAATAA
>JACTAT010000005.1:72479-95549 GCA_014526335.1 Chrysaora quinquecirrha | reverse complement strand
TGTGAACTTTGCCCTATTGCGGAAGATAAGAAATTTCGAATATATTGAACTTTGATCTCTCGCAGTTTTGCAAAATATTTTCTTTTCGGAAAATGCAATTTTTCTTGCAATAAATAAGTGATTTTTGAAAGTTAAAACTTCTCGTTGAAACAAGTTGTCCAGAGAGGTTGTATATGGCTTACACTCTTTTTCCCATAAGAAAACTTAGAACATAGAAACTCAATTTTGCCAAAAAATAAGAACAATATGTACAAGATATGTATATGTACGTACATGTCCAGACTTAAGGTGAAAATTGAAAAACAAGAAAATGCGTTTTTAGAAATTTCATCTCATGTTAACAAAACATAACTATGCAATTACACTCTTTTTTTTATAAGAACCAGGAAATTTTGATCGAGGCTGGCCGTTCTTAAAATTTTGCCGTTTTTGAGCCTGAAATGTTCTTAAACTGTTCTTAATTCCTTGGTTACTTAGATATCTATATTTTTAATGAAAGTCTAGGGCGGTACTACAATCTTGGACAAAATATTTTGGAACAGCCTAAATAGTTTTGCAACTATCTATTGATTCCCCCTTCTCCCCCGTTACAATGTTGTTTCGTACAAAAGTTGTTTGCTCTACTACCAACATTGTTTTGGGGGTAAAAGGGGGGAGAATTGGAGTTATGGAAGTAGAAAATCAATGGAATAGGCCTTATTCCTTCGAGAAAATGCCTAGTCCCAAATATTTTGTCCAAGATTGTAGGTTTGTGCGAAAATGCAGCATTCTTGTCTATTCCTTTGTTTGCTTGCTTTTAAGGGTTCAGTCTGACTGTCTTACTTACATATTTAGCTGATATTCTTACGGCCAGCCTCAGCTTGTTCTTAATTTGTTCTTAAAATCTGGGCAAATTCCAGGCTCGTGTTCTTATAAAATTGTTCTTATAAAAAAAAGAGTGTACTAAATAAAAGCATAGGTATAGAAGATATGCCAAACAAGAACATATAAATAAGATATTTTTTTTAAGAACCGGAAAATGAAAATTATCTGGTTCTTTTAAAAAAATAGTGTAGGTAGCAAATTGCTGTAATTTCGACTGGCTTTCCAATTTCCATGGCTTTGAAACAAGTTTTATTATTCTTTTACAAGTTTATGCAGCTAAACAGGGTTTTTCAGTACGGTGGCCCTACAAGTGCAAAACACACAAGTCTGGTCACAAAACTTGAATTTCACTCAAAAGATATATTTCATATCACAAAATGTGAAATGTCCGTAGAAAAATTAAATTTTAAACGCAAAAGTTGCAATGGCTTTTCATAAAAGTTTCCCAGTACATCGATCTAGTTATTGAAACAGAAAACTTTACATCTATACATAAAACTCAATTCCAATACACAAAACTCAATCCCGATACACACAAAATTTCCAACACATACACAAAACTCAAACCCGATACACAAAACTCAATCTCAATACACAAAACTCAATCCCGATACACAAAACTTTTCCAATACACAAAACTCAATCTCAGTACACAAAACTCAAACCTGATACATAAACTTTCTCACGAAATTGAATATCCTCAAAACTGTACCGTGCTGTACCTAGTCAAGTCAAGGCTAGGCCATAAGTATGGCGGAAAAGGGAGATACCTTTTCTTGTACAGAATCAGAGTGTATTGGTCTTCTAGAAGAAGGACATGGATTCTGTGCCACATGTGGCAAGAAGATCAATTGGGAAGAGGTCCTTATAAGGCACTACTTCAAGTTTGGATACCATTATGAAGCAATACTGGTTTTTCTTAGCAAATTCCATGATGTCAGAATGAGTCTCAGGACCCTAAAATATAGACTCGAAAGTTTTGGCCTCACCAGAAGATCAACTCCATACGATGAAGCAACAGTAAGAGCTAGAATACAAGATGAATTAGATGGACCTGGCTGTATGTCTGGATATAGAAGTATGTGGCATACTCTTCAAATGGAAGGTATTGTAATCCCTAGGAACGATGTTGCACGCATACTGAGAGAACTTGACCCAGAAGGATGCCAGGAGAGACAGGCGAAACGGTTAAAACGGAGAGCTTATATCTCTGCCGGCCCTAGTCAGTGCTGGCATATCGATGGATATGATAAATTAAAGCCTTACGGCTTCCCCATCCATGGATGTGTGGATGGGTGGAGTCGTAAGCTTTTGTGGCTGCGCGTTACAAGATCAAATAATGACCCAAAACGCATCGGGAAGTTGTACTTGGACACGGTGGAAAAATTACGGGGTTGTCCAATGCGTATAAGGACCGACCATGGAACTGAAAATGGGTTTGTTGCTACTGCCCAGAGCTATTTCTTGAATGACATCAGTGCTCATAAATACGGTTCTTCCCCTCATAACCAAAGAATAGAGGGCTGGTGGTCTTTCTACCGGAGGTCAAGATCCACATGGTGGATAAATTTTTTCAAGGATCTGATTGATAGATGCGTGTTTACACCTGGCGATGATCTATCAAATGAATGTCTTTGGAATTGTTTTGCTTGCCTAATCCAGTCTGACCTGGATGCTGTGAGTGAGCACTGGAATTCACATTACATTCGGAAGTCGAGGCATGATACAATTTCAGGGAGGCCGAATGAACTGTTCTTCATTCCCGAGTTACACGGAGGTGTAGATTGTCTTCAACCCACTTCAGTAGATAAATTTCAGAATGCTAAAAGTCAGCTGGATGAGATGCCATCTAATGATGATCCGTATGATGATTACTTCGACTATTTGAGAGAAGTCAATGGTTTTAGGAAACCACGTGACTGGAAAGAAGCACTTAATCAATACAAAACACTAATGCAGTACTCTCGCGCAGGGAACGCTCCATGACTCTGACAATCACGGTTATGCCTTCTCTCTGGTATTGGATAAAAATGACTCTGGAGTTTTGCTATGCCACTTTCTGTGTACCGAAGATCGTCCAACTTTTCATATAAAAAAGACTGATAGTATTTAAGGCACAACCCAAGGCATTTCAAACTAAAAGGAACGCAACTTATTTGTTTCATTCGACACGTAGTAGTTCTTATTGTAGAGCAATAACTGAGATGCTAATATCAGTTTTTCTTTCAGTTTGTGATTTGATTAGCTATGCTGAATATCTAAAGGATTTCAAATGGATTTCGAGAGTTCTAAAAGATCTGATCGTGCGTTTCAGGCAATTTTCCAGCTGCTCTGCAAGACTGATCTCTTGAAATTGTTCAAGTAAGATTTTGAAAATTAATTACAAAAATGCGGGCAACTATTAGCTATTAGAAAATCGACTCCCTTGTTTACAGCGCAATTCTTTAAATTTTGGGTCAGAAGTTGAAAGGCTGCCCCGGCCACACAGTAAGCAAGGAAAAGAATTTTTACCAAGATCCTTTCCGATTTTAAAGAAATCAACCAATCAAATCAGTTGATATTGAATGCGACGCAGCAAAGCATCATAGTAACAAATTCCTTTCCACCATCTTTGGCGCAATCGTCTATTCACGGTATACACGTCGTAAATAAACATCTTGATTGATTTGTATTTAGAACGAAAAAGAGAGTTTATTTGATTTCCTCCGGTGGTATGCAGATTGTCTAAATTTTGCGTTACTCTTATCCCGGCTTGTACATGTTTTGAAAATTGGTTGTACAAACTGTAAAGTTCTCAGGTTGAATTGAGTTCGAGATGAATTTCCGCTAATTATGCAATAGCAAGGTTTATGTTAAAGTCGATGGTCGGATCCCAAGATGCTTGCGATGGCAAGTAAATGCAATCATTTGTCTTTATGAACTGTGTAGTCAATATGGAATTAGAAAAACTGGTTTATCAAATGATTCTGAGTGAGCCATCTGCGTTAAACAAAGCAAAACAAAACAATACACATTCTACTGTTCATGATTAAAGTTGTTGTAAACAGTTCTCGATCATTAACAGTTCTTGGTGACATTTTTTCACTAAAATGGAAGATTTTGAGAGCAGAAATCATATGGCTGTAATGGCCAGGTCCATAACGCTGACCTTTCGCTCCGTGGAATCCAAGGAGAAATTATTAATTCCTTTGCGTACACCAGAGTTTTATTTGCGTTTTATTACCGTTGTGATCGGTTTTATCGGCCTTTTCTTCATACTTTGTGAAATGGAGTAATGAAACACGAAATAAAACTCTATTGTTGGCAGAGGAAATAAGAACTGGCCTGTTAGACAAAATTCAGTGAGTCCCATGAGTTCCACATTATTGAAAAGCACATTGTTAATGCGGGCAAGGCCTGTACATGCCTAAATAACAGAAAATGTTCATGGATAGTTAAACAGACTTTTTGTTAAACAAAACCAAACAGCTAAAAGCAACATAACTATTCATCCAGCCTAGGTTTCACATCAAACCAAACTGTCAATGTCTTCAGTAATGTGTTCATTTCATGGAATACCAAATCCTCTTGCATTTTGAAATGCAAAGACTAAATGTTCTTTAAAATTTTCATAGACTTTGTGCACAACAGGTAAATACAGGATGCAGCCACAGGTATTTGCTTTTGGGTACAATGACAATGATCCATTTTCCTCTGGCTCATGAAGGAACTCCAGAGACAGTGACAAACCATGTGGTGGTATAGCTTTGCAGCCACTACAAAAGAAAAGGATTTCTGACAGCTGGCAATCACTCCTTCCTCTTCTAAATCTTGCAAAAAATCTTCCCAATGTGATAGAACAAGACTTTCTGTTTGCTTCTTACTAGAACCATCACACTCTCTATGGACATTGAAGAGGGCATTCAACTTGCTGGCAGTGATTTTGTCTTCATTATAACAAAACACTGCTTTAAACTGGATTGGAAATTTGAGCATTGATGGCAAAACATCAAGTGCACTGAGCCCTTTCTTGAAACTTTCATATGCAGGATATGCTCGACCAAAAACATACCAATTGAGTGTTTTTTTAACCAAAGCTTTCACCTGGGTTAAAGAAGTGAGTATTTGCAGTGTGCCAGCCATGTCAAAAACAGTATCAAGTCCAGCAGTACTTATTATGTCATTAGCTTCAGCCAGCGTTGAAGCTGCCAGAAGTTGCTCAAGAGGCACTCGTATACTATAATCGAAGACATCCTTGGTGGTAGCTTCTGCCTTTTCAACACCCTGCAGCAGGGCCTTGTAGCATTCTGGAGCAAGGCATGAAATGCTAGGGCCACCATGCACCATGGACATAGCAAAAATCTGGCCAGCCATGAAGTAGTCACCTTCTTCTAGAGACAAAGCATTGAGTGATATAAATCTGGACATGGGGTCACCCATGAACATTTGGCAACTTAACAGCCATTCAATAGCCAATGTGAAGAACTCTCTTGTTGGCCCACCTTGGTCCACTGCACCTTCAGCGTTTCCAATATCATCAGTGAATTTCACTGATACCTTGTGGGATGGGCTGAATGATTTCCTTGACATGGCTCTTCTCGCACCTTCCCAGATATGGTTGCGGCTTATGTTGAACTTTGAAATTTTGTCACTGTCAATACCCTTTGACAGCTCACTAAGGATTTCTGCTATGGAATGTGTTGACTCTGCCGTATCTGTGCAGTCTTGCTGTGGAGTGGAAGAAGCTTCCTCTGTGACGAAAGATCCATCACCAACAGGCAAGTCAATGCAGTCTGCATTCACTTCATTGAACAAAAGAGCTGCATACATCTCATCAATACTTTCTTTGTAGTGAGTAGCTCCCTGGTTCTTTGGCCTTAAATGAAAGTAAATCTTTGCTAAATCAATACATAACATTGAAATTTCGGCAATATGCAGGAATCATGAAATATCAAAAAATTCCAAGTTCCCACTAAGTCTTGATGGCTTTAGTGGATGTTTTGGTTTCCATAAAGGAATAACTCACCTGTCATGTGAACCTGATATTGGTAAAATCAATTCATCCCTATTTTCAATTCCTTGACTTGCAATAATTCCTGCTGTGATATTGGTTGCAAGTAAACCATTTACATCATTGTTGGCTGCATTTGCATTGGTTGTAAGTATATTGCTCAAAGCAGGATTAGAAGAATCAGCAGTGGCTAGTAAATCATCTATATCATTATCAAGATCAAAGGGAGCTGAAGAGGCATCATCATCAGAGCTGTATGTCTCGTTAATTTCATTATAACCCAGATACATTGTCAATCTCGCAAAAGTTTTCCCAAGTGCTTCTTTGTACTTTAGCAATGAGAATGGTTCATTTGAGCCTGGCAAATTAACCACTTCTTGCCCATCTGGATACAATAATCGGTAGAGATAGTCACTACGAAAAGAACGATCAAAATCAATTCTCTTCTTTATTGCTGCTTGAAGAATCTCATCCGATTTTGCATCCTTCTTAATCTTCAATGGCAACCCCTTTCCTCTTAGAGGCTCAACCTTTCCATCAAGCTTTACAACCATTATACCAATGTTGATTGTGACATCAATAACTCCACCAGAAGGGTGACTATGTTTATTCGCCTTCGATTTGCTCTTACTCTTCTTAGTAGCTCTAAATGATAAACCTTGCCTTTCCTCTGACTTCTTTACGTTAAACTGCTCGAAAGTCAATGGCCTTTTCAATGGATTACTTGCAGCAGCAACCGTAGGCGTAGTGCTGCTGCTTGGGTACTGCTGTGGCAGGCCTAAAAACGAGTTGGTAGTAGTAGAGGCTGCCGATTCTTGTGCGGTTGTAGTTATATTGCTAATGGGACTGCTTTCCGAGTTGCTTCCACCAAGTTGCTTCCCACAGCCAGGGCAATATCCATAACTTCGTCGCACCCAAAATCCACATTCTGGACAAAACATTGCAAGAACACATCGATTCGACTCTCGCCTTCGTCTCTTGTTTTCTTGCTTAGGCCAACCAAAGCAAACCAAAGAGCCATGCTTTCCATGGGAAGGAGGTCACTTCCTGGTATCCATTAATTTGTATGTTGGGATTAATTTTCTGTATTGGGATTTTTATGTTTTAGATTGACATTGAGTTTTGTGTATTAAAAAAGTTTTGTGTATCGGGATTGAGTTTTGTGTATTGGAAAAGTTTTGTGTATTGGGATTGAGTTTTGTGTATTGAGATTGAGTTTTGTGTATTGGAATTGAGTTTTGTGTATTGGAATTAAGTTTTGTGTATAGATGTAAAGTTTTCTGTTTCAATAACTAGATCGATGTACTGGGAAACTTTTATGAAAAGCCATTGCAACTTTTGCGTTTAAAATTTAATTTTTCTACGGACATTTCACATTTTGTGATATGAAATATATCTTTTTGAGTGAAATTCAAGTTTTGTGATCAGACTTCTGTGTTTTGCACTTGTGGGCCACCGTATGGGGTTAGCAAGATAGCAAGAGCTGTAATATCACCCTTAGCTGATAGTGGGGTATCAGTTTTCTGTATCTCTACATATCAGTCTGATTTTATCTTGGTGCAGGATGGTGATCTTAGTCTTGCTATAGAATGCCTTGGGAAAATATTCAAAATATTTGATGAAAATCATAAGAAAATAGATGGCCCCAAGCGTGGTTGTGTTTTGCAGCCTCTCTTGTCAGAATCTAAATGCAGGGCTATCAAAAAACCCTTGTATTACCCCTCTGTTGAGTACTATGTTACGGGAATTGACTCCTCAAATAAATCAACCATCACCCAGACACTCTTGGAGCTTATGTTCTATTCAAAAGAAAACAAGCAAAGTTTTGATCCAAAACACAGATTTTTTCATTTTTCAATGATTGATGGTGATATCTCATTCGTCCTTGACAAGGAAGCATTGAATAAATTCCCAAGTAATACAATTTATCACTCAGCCAACAAAGAACATTGGAGAATAGTGAGAGTGGGGGATGCCCCACTGGGGTTTGAAGAAAGTGGCATCGTTGCAAGGATTGCAGAGCCGCTTGCCAACGCACAGATATCAATTTATTACATAAGCACTTTCAATAATGATCACGCTCTTGTGCCAGAGGAGGAAATCGATAGTGTTTTGCAAATGCTGAAAAGGAGGGTGAATTGCGGTGGATCGCAATGCTGCAATAATGATGATAACGATGATTATGATCATGAAATTGAGAAATAAAAGGCACCTAGAACAATCGATTGTTAGAAGTCCGCCAGATTTGATATGTTTTTCAAAACCCAATAAAGTATAATTGGGAATTCTAGAACTTAAAAGATTTTTGGGTAGTAATTTATTTGAACAAGGGTATTGAAATTTTAACAAATCAATTTATGAAACGTTTTGGGAATTTTTTTAGGGTAGGGGTCATGCATTCATAAAATATATAGAGGGCATGTCAAGTTATTTATCATTATGTTTTGTTATGGTTCTCACTCGATTAGGAATTACAATCCACCACTCCTTGCCCATCCTCCAGTATTGGGGGGCAGTATAGGGGGGACCCATTATTCAAAGTGTTCCCACTTATCTCGCTCCATTCCATTTCGAGGGCTTTGGGTCCCAAGCATAAAAAGACCATTTCACCCCTGTACCCCTGTACCCCTCTTCAGAAGTCAATTGATCGAGTATTTTAGGAAAGACAAAAGGGCATATATTTGAAGTATTACCATATTAAAATCTAGAGTTATTTTATTTGCTTTTGCTTGTAATTTTGGCTGTTTTTATTACATTTTATACTTATTTTTACAGATGCTTATCATTCAAACAACACTTATATTATTTGAAATTTAGTTGATAAATAACTAAGTTTATATATATATTTGACATTGGGCGTTAGTTGCCAAAGCCGGGTAATGAAGCTTCTGGGCCCGTCTACACAGATACGTTTTCAAATGAAAACGCAATGATTTCGTTGCGTTTTCACCTCCCGTCTACACGAAACCGGAAAAACTGCGACTGAAAACGCAAACTTTTGAAAACGGTACCAGATTGGAATCTTTTGAAAATGCAATTTTTCCCGTGTAGACACCGAAAACGCAAACATTTGAAAACGATGCAGCAAAAACAATAACTTTCAGTGGTTAATTGGCATTGAATTTGAAAATTTAAAGTTAGAAACTGTGATGTCATTATTTCAGTGTGTTCTAAAAATGCGCGTGTAGACGCAAAACTTTTTATACGTTTTCATTGACCTAACCTGAAAAAGCAACTTTTTGAAAACGCATCCGTGTAGACGGGGTTTCAATAATGCCAAGTTCACTTGAGAGTTGTAATTTTAAGATTTTTAAATAGTTTTGCTTATTTAAGAACCATGACCGCGCATAAAAGTTACAGCGTTTATTTGCTGAAATATTTTATTAACCGTTAATGATTTATGATTTAAATCTAATTTTAAATGAAATATAATTTGACGAAAATGATTACAAATTGATTAGAATTAGATTTTTACTTTGATTTTTTGGTATAAAATTTCACTTATACACTTTATTTGTTTGTAAGACCTATGTCTAAAGCGGAATTTATACCCAGATGCGGCTCGAAATGCACCAATCAAGTGCATGGTGCATTTCGAGCTGCATCTGGGTATAAATTCCGCCTTAGCACATTGTTTCGGTCTGTTTCTGACGTTCATACTCTGAGGAGTGTCAGACGAAAAAAGCTTTTAAGTATGTCCAGAGATGTTTCCGCTTTTTATCGTGATTTTGAAGTTTTTTACAACTCAAAGACTAAGACCTATGTCTTAGCTTGCAAGCAATGCAGTAGGGACCGTTTGCGCTTCGTTTAAGCGATTTGCTGACAACGCTTGTTAAACAAATTCCGACCCTCCTTTCTTTTGATCCCCGTCAATTGGATCTAGAATGCTGCTCCGACCCCTGCCTATTCCAGCACCCAAAACCAGTGCGGATAGCGAATCCAAACTTGGAAGAATCGACAAGGTTCATGGTCCCACTATGAACCAAAGTGGAACCAAACTCCTCTGGCAACCGTTTTGGACAGTTCCGTTTGAAACAGGTCTCGAGTTAACAGGGTCAAAGACGATCCGTCTTGAAACGAATCGCATCCAGATGTCAGTCCCTTAAAAAGTGTTCCAACACCGGCGCAGATAGGGAATCCAATCTGGAACGAATCGGCAAGGCCCCATGGCCTCACCGTGAACCAAACACCTCTTGTAGCCATTGTGAGACAGTTCCGTTTGGAACAATTCTCGAGTAAACAGGGCCAAAGACTATCCTTCAGGGAACGCAACGCATCCAAATGTCAGTCCCTTAAAAAGTGCTTGAGCAACAGCGCAGATAGCGAATCCAACCTGGGACGAATCGACACGGCCTCACCGTGAACCAAAAACCTCTTGCAGCCATTGTGAGACAGTTCCGTTTGGAACAATTCTCGAGTTGACAGGGTCAAAGACGATCCGTCCGGGAACGCAACGCATCCAAATGTCACTCCCTTAAAGGTGAAGGTGAAATGGTGTTTTAGCGCCAGTCGCTAGAATCTCAATAGTAGGTTAACCAATCGAGACCTCGATCCTGGCTGTGACGCTACCGCGACTGGGCTCGAACCCTGGCTACACTATGCTTCTGACACGACGAGTCAGCTGGATAACACCACGATTTCAGGTGGACAAGCAAATTTTGAACACTCGGAAAAATCGATAACACAAGCGCCGAGATAGTAAAACTGTGCACCTAGACTAATTTATGGGTGCTTTATACGATTTTCGCATCAAAAAAATTGATATCTTGTGATGTCGAAAAATTTTAATTCTACCGAAGTGATCTATAGGTTAACTGATCGAGGCCTCGACCCTGGCTGTGACACTACTTTAGCCAACACTCGAGCCCCGACCTCGCTGGGCTTCTGACACCACGAGCCAGCTGGATCAGGTCACGACGCCACAGCACCCTCAGGTATAATCAAAATAAATCGGATATATCTTCTGTAGACAGAAAGAGGTCGTTTTTTTACTTGGACTCTTCAATTAACACTATTTGTCTTCCGGAAACATCTTTGGGCATACTTAAAAGCTCTTTCTTCGTCTGACATTCTTCAGAGTATAAACGTAAGAAACAGCCCGAAACAAATGAATAAGGCGGAATTTATACCCAGATGCAGATCGAAATGCACCAATCAGAAAATGGAGGGGAGTTGGCATTGTGTGTTGAACACCAATGAACTTGCGGGATACAGCGGGAAGAACAATAGAATTGACTGAAGAGCCCAAGCGAAATCAAATAACTCTATTGGTATGTATGCGTGTGGACGGAGCCGTACTTTAAGGGAAGTAACTAATGCAGCTGCGTGAACGGCAAAAGAAATGTTGAAAACGTATGTTGAAATTTCAAAATTAAACCTGTAATAGACTTGAGACTTACCTCTCTCAAAATCCCCTTCAGTGAATAAAACGGCGTGCTGATCTCAGCCAGAAAGAAACATCCAACAAAGAAATCGCCCAGGCCTTGCTTATAAAACTAGAAATGACAAAAAAATGTGATATTTATAAAATATGCATGTGTAATAATATAAACAATAGGGGCATGAAAGTAAACATTACAGGTGTGAAATAAAGATCTAAGAGATGAGAAATACAAACATTAGAGGTGTGAAACAGAAACAAAAAAGGTGTGAAATATGAACCGAAGAAGTGTGAAATAAAAACAAAACAGGTGTGCAACACAAACACAAACACAACAGATGTGAAATATCAACATTTAAGTTGTGAAATACAAACAATAAAAGTGTGAAATGTAAAAAATATGTAAATGTGTGAAATTTAAGCAATAGAGATGCAAATATCAAAAAATAGAGGTCTGAAATATAAACAATATAGGTGTGAAATAAAAACAGTAAAGGTGTGAAATATTAACAGAGGAAATAGAACGATTGAAAGTGTGATATGTAAATGTCAGAGGTGTGAAAAATAAACAATAGATGTATGAAGTATTAACATAGGTGTGAAATGTAAACATAAGAGGTGTGAAATATAAACTACCTAAGGTGTGAAATAGAAAGATCAGAGATGTGAAAGAATAAACAGCAATACCAAAATTGTTTTAATGTGCTTACCTCAACAATTGGAAACCCGACAAACAAAAATATAAGATGATGCAAAACCATGATGCATTCTTTTTTGAAAAATTTTGAGAAAGATTTGAAGAATGTAACCAAACTATTTTCATTTTTGACCAATTTCTGTGTGAGGGAATAGCCAATGTACATGACCACAACATCATAGAGGAAGTACGATAAGCCAAACCAAATATATGCATGAAGCCAAGGGTCTTGATCTTTAAGGATGTTCTTGCAAACAATGACTGTTCTAGCTGATACACAGACAACCATTATTGATTGCAGAGCTGATACCAATCTGTAATGAAAATACAAAAAAATAGTGAGATCGGTGAGGTCAACTCACCATAGTCAAGTCGCCACACATCTGGTTGACTTGCCTCTTTAAAGGATGACTTGTTACTGACAAAGTCAACTCAAAAAGGGTTTGGCAAGACATGGCATTAATTGGGCCCCCTGTACACATCACCCTTAACTATCTATATGACATACTACCTTTTTTCCAGACTTGCCCTGACCCTTGATGGCCCTGTGACAGAGGGTAGGGTAGTGTAGTGGTTAGCACTTGCACCATTTGTGCTAAAGGTCTGCGGTTCAAATCCAGACTAGGGAGCACAAATTTCAAGGTGTATAATCTTTGCTCTCTGTGACTCGGATGATCAGGTAAAATGGTGGGTCATCTCGATCGGAATTTTAAAGAACCACTGAGGACGTAAACAACCCTAAGTGACCACCCTCACTCGGTGCCATCAGCAAAGAGGTTGGCTAGCTGAAAAAATAGTCCCTCTGGTCTTTACCTTGTGCTTATCCGAAACCTGTCGACACTTGAGATCCAAGGCCAGTTTACCTTCAATATCATCTGACATGAGAAGTGCATGAGAGGAAAAGCCAAAACACCAATTAACCCAAGATAATATTTTGCCAGATTTGAAAACGGCCTAGCTTCAATCTCTTCCATTATTTGCATAGAATTCCAGGTTTGATCTTTTGACAAGGTTAAATATGCATAAGTTTTGTGTAATTAAACTATCACTAAGTTTTTAAAATGCCATGACTCTTCGTTTTAAACTGCCTTGCCTGTATTCGCGTTACTTGGAAGGTTCGCAACCAAAGCAGTGGCACAGGCAGCAGCCATGACACAAAAAGGAGGGAACAAGGAAACGCAAAACGACAACGTTTAACCTTTTTTGAAAACGAGGCTCTGCTTTTCACAAAAAATTCGCATTTGGGGTAAGAAAATTTTTCCCAATTTTTTTTGGGCTTCTGTTCCTTGTTCAAAAGACCGGAAATCGGTATTCTCCTCCAGTCCAATCACTTACATCTTAATCTTAAATGGCTAATTTGGTATGTCACTTCTTCAAAATTGCGATAAATAGCGGAAACATTTTCAAGCATACTTAAAAGCTTCTAAGTTTGCGCTGTTTATCCCATTTTTGAAGTTTTGTGCAACTCAAAACTATCTCACTACTTCAAAACTCCACGTCCCACCTCCACGTTCAGTCCCTGTAATTTCCGCGCTCCGCTCAACCGCAAAATATTTATGTTTTCTAACGCCTTGATTATAAAAGCATGCAGGCTCTTAGAACAGCTAACAGCATAGACGAACACTCCGGGATTTTTTCGATGTGAGAAATAGAGAATCCCGTCTTGCAGGGGATCAAATTAGTATTAGCGACAGCACCCCCGGGGGGGGGGGGGGTACTTCCATTTTTCGTTATACTAGACATGCCGTCCAAATGGGAAACTTTTTCAGGGCCAATTTCCCTACATATGCCTTGATTTTTCGTAAATAATAGTGCGTTTTAGTTTTCAGCGCAAATGCCTTTTCGCCGCATCGAGAGTTGCCTCAGGCGGTAAATTGGGTTAAAAAATTTGAGATACTGGTACAAATGGGTAAAAAATTTCATTGTTTTTTCTATACATGGGTACCACGACTGACAAAATTTGTCGGTAGACATGGGTGGGTTTGGAAAAACTGGGCGGCACGTCTAGTCATTTGAACAATGAAGTACCCTTGGGCCCCCCTCATTGCCTCGCCCCGCCCAACAATTTTCAAATTCGCGCGGAAAAGTAGAACTCGCCCCAGTCTTCCTGTGTACATTTTGCACAACAACAAGTTCTTCGATTTCTTCCAGCTGAATTCAGAGGTTTCAGTTTTGCAGAAAACAATTCAGAAAGTACTTTATTTCATCTCTTAAATTCGTCATCTCAAATTGGAAGTTAGAAAATCTGAGAAAATCAAAGATATTTGCTTCGTTTGAGCTCATTTTATTGGCCGTTGTGCTTCGCAAGATATCTGAAATAATCGACGAAATTTCTCGTAGGCCAAGCGCCGAGGTAGGCCAAGCGCTGTTGTTTTGACTTAGGCCCTTTTTATGTTAGTTGTTCCAGTTTGTTTGCTGATCGAAATAAATACTAAAAAACATCGCTTTAGCGACTAATTTGAAGAATAAAAAGCCTTTATTGACCAAGAAGTTGTATAATATTCAGAGTGATAGCATTCTATGTCATAAAAGACCTGATTACGACCGTTTTATGGGAAGCGGCTGTCAAGCCAAGCTGTTTGGAAAATGGCCTCCGCAACACCTGAGTCTGTTTTGCAGGACTTGGCTGTTCTGCAAAGAATGGTCGACATCTCGATGACAACGCTAGAAGGACTCCGTAAAGAGAATTCCTCTGGTTCTGATCTTATTCAGCATGAAATACGGACGGTAGAGGTAAATAAAATAATAAATAATGTTTCAGAAATATTTTTTTTAAAACGCGCACTTGCAGAATTGTGTTGGTGTGTGGGAAACAACGCGGATTATGTTTCAGCTTGTTTGTTGGGGGAACTCTCCAAAGTTTTCAGTCGTTCCTACGAAAACAAAAACGAAATTTATCAATTCAACGAGAGTTTATTTCCAATTTAAGACGCAATATTTCTGCAAAATATTTTGAGAAATATCGTTTATATTGTCGAATATGATGATGTCGAAACTGGCAAAGCTAAGCGCAGGTGTTGTGAAACGGGAATCGATAATAACCTGAAGTAATCGATAAATTTGTGGCATTATCTGTCTGTTTTGCCCTAAAAGCTAGCAAAACAGTTTCTTCCTATTGCTTGAGTCAGTTTACATAAAAATAACTCATAAAACCCCAAAAATCTGGGTTTATCTGGTTGTTTAACTAGATAGACTGGGAAACTCTGGCAATTTGAAATTTTGGCTTCCACTTTCTGTTGGTATCAAATTTCATCTGACATCTGCCTCAGAATTAAAAAAAAAAAACAGAAGACAGTCAAAGATAAGTGTTTGAAGCTCAACTTATACCCAAAAGACCCCAGCTGTTTCATGAAAACATCATTGTCGAATGCATGAGGGTAATGACAGAGAAGCTGCCCCCATCTTCCCCTCCAAAGTCTACAATCGTTGCCAAAAGTACCCTAAATCCTCAAATTTGCCCCCCTGAAATAAGACCTTAGAGCAAGAAATTGTTAATAAGGCCCCCTAAATAAGCCCCCACCCCTGACATTTTGGTGTTTTGACATTTCGGTTTGACATTTTTGAGTCCATATTGGTACTTATCGAATTATGACAGAAAAATTGCATTCTCTAAGACAGTGATAAATCATGCTTTTCTGAATAATTTCATAAGCCTCCCTTGTTTAAGCAATCAATCAGAAAACAATCAATACTATACTAGACATAGTCCCCCCACCACCCAATTTGGGACACTATGGACCCTCCTCCCCCAGCCAACGGAGGGCACTACCAACCAAGTTATCTCAAGATTTTGACCAGCAGTGTGAAAGCATGACAGGATATATGTAAACAATGGAATAGCTAAGAATTTTCAAAGGAGGGACAAATCCCAACATTTTCTAACTAAAGCCCCATTCAGATGGGTACCCAATCGTACCATTCCATTCTCGTTCCAATTTGAGGAACGAAAAAATTAGCTGTTCACACAGGGACAGAATGATCACATACCGGTTTTGATTGCTGTTCACACAAGAATAAAATTGTTCCATTGAATTTTTTGCTCACAATAATAAACAATGAGTTTAGCAAAATGCTTTACAAAAACTTGGTAAGTGTGACATTTCAAGGAGATAGCTCTTAGCAATACCACATTTGCGTTACCACAAAAACTGTATCGTTCCGTTTTCTGGGCCAGTTATTCTGTTCACATGGGAACAAAATGGAACAAATGTGTACCATTTCACTTTTTGGATCACTTTTAAAAGCGTTTCAATTTCTGTAACGGAATGATACAATCTGAATTGTTCCCTTGTGAATGCAACCCCTGTGTAAAATTGCTCCCATGTGAATGATGTGAACTAAGGGGCATGTTCATATTGGATGTCACTGACTAGAATTTTGGGATATTAGTTGGAGCAGTGAAATCTAATGTCATTTTGCATGGTTCTTCAATAATAAAGACATTTGCTTATTTCTTGGGTAGCTAATCTGTCCATATCAAAACCAAAAGTCTAGTTCTCTGTAGACAGAAAGAGTTCACTATCTCATTTGCACTCTTCAATTAATTCTATTGGTCTTCCCAATGTATCCCCAAGCTGATTGGTGTTCAAAATATTCAGCCTAATTTTTTGTATTGGTGCATTTTGTTCCACATCTGGGTAGAAATTCCATCTTAGTCACTTGTTTCATTCTGTTTCTGACATGTAACTCTGAGGAGTATTTGATGAAAGAAATCTTTCAAGTATGTCCAAATGTCCACTAGCTCTAACAATTTTGATTATTATTCTTTTACAGGGAAAGTTGATGAAATTATTCTCAAGACAATTATCCACCATTTACAAGAATCAAAATATCCTTGCTACAGTTACAGCTGAAGTTGCTAAATATCCAAAACTCGGTCAGTTTCTTTATGTTGTTGGAATAAAAGATCCATCAGTTAGGGTAGGTCTACTTGCTGTATTAATTTTCATCTTCATTTCATACTGTAATCATTTGCATCTTTGATTCACACTATGTTTATTAGCAACTTCAATCCATACTTTATTCAATTGGATCTTCATTTCATACCATATTTATTAGCATCTTCATTTCATACCATATTTATTGGCATCTTCATTTCATACCATATTCATGAGCATCTTCATTTAATACCATATTCATTGGCATCTTCATTTCATACCATATTCATTAGCATCTTCATTTCATACTGTATTATTTTGCATCTTACTTTCATACCATATTCATCAGCATGCACTCTATTCTGTATTCATAAGCATTCTCATTTCATCTTTGTTTATTAGCATCTTCGTGGCATACTTTGTTCATTAGGTTCCTTATTTTGTACTATATTCCTCAATTTCTTCATTCCTTATCATATTCATCACAGTATCTTCATTTCACATTGAATTCTTTAGTATCTTGCTATTGCATAATATTCTTGATGTATTCACCAGCATCTTCATTTGTTACTTGTATATTATAAGCATTATTTGTAAGTTAAAACTAATATTTCTTCCATATCCCTGCATTTTTACATATTTTATAATTGCAAGCAATAAACAGTGGAAACATGAAATTGGTTTTCTCACTTGGACTCTTCAATTAATTCTTTTGGTCTTCCTACTGTATTTTGCATAACGATTGGTGTTGAAAACATGCCAATTCAGTTTTACTTTCTGATAAGTGCATTTCAGTCCGCATCTGGGTATGGACTCCACCTTAATCATTTGTTTTGGTCTGTTTCTGACGTTTATACTCTTGAGGAGTGTCAGACGAAAAACGTTTTTAAGTGTGTTCAAAGATGCTTTCACTATTTCTTGCAATTTTAAAAAATGTGTACATCTCGCAGAGAATTTTTTTATTCTTTTAGGACATAGCTGAATCTTCTAATAACATACAAGAGTTGTGTGCCATGTCAGATGAGAGGCTCCGTCGGTTGTTTGGAACATCCACAATTGATGATGAAACATTTCTATCTGACAATCAAAACAATGAAATCAAGAGACTGACATCTGCCCTGAGAATACTGCGGAGTTACTCAGGTAAATTTGTTTATGTTACCCCCATCTTACATAGGATTGTGGTTGCTAACCTCTCAGATTATTTGTCTATGCTGAGGGTTGTTGCTATAATCCTTGTCAAAAATAGTTTGAACGCCACAATTCTCACGGTTAATTATCAGATTGCAGAGCACTGCAATTTTGTAACTTGATTCAAAAGTAGAATCATTAAATTTTATCAAAGCTTTGTATGAGACCATTTAATACTGTAATAAATGAAAATGCTAATATATGTCGTAAAATTAAGATGCTAATGAATACAGTATGAGATGAAGATAAATATACAGCATGAAATGAAGAGGTTAGCTAATGAATATGGTATGAAATGAGTATGCTAATGACTGCAATATGAAATGAAGATGCATATGAAAACGATGTGAAATGAGAATGCTAATGGATGCAGTATATATGCAGTATATAGAAGTAAAGGTGCTAATGAATAAGCTATAAAATGAAGTTACTTATTGGATATTAAAGAAAGGTATGATGAAGGTGCTTATGAATTCGGTATGCAATGGAGATGGTAATAAACATTCTATACAGTGTTCATAATACGTTATGAAGTGGCAATTATTAGAGGGCGACGTTTTTTACAAAGGTTCGGCTCGAAGTGCGGTGTTTATTAGAGGGCAGCATTTATCTGGGGGTGGCGTTTGTTAGAGAAAATACGGTAAGCTATGAAATGAAGGTGCTGATGGATGCAATTAGCTCATTATGCCAATACGTTGGCGGATCAACCGAACTGTTTCCTATTTAGTGCCTCTTTGAAGAAAACGAGCATTAGGTTGCTGTGATTATTTCATGTTGTGGAAAGAAACCCTATAAGTCCTGATTGATTCTACGATTTTTATTTATTCCCAGATCGACTAAGAAACGGCGAGAAAGCAAGTGACTTCATTTGGGAGTCATGGGATAGAACCCACGTTGACGAAATACATTTAAGCTACTATCATTATAATGATGATGTCTCAACGAAAAACAAGTCTTTGAGTCTTCCAAATTCTGTGAAGATGTCTGCTCGTTCTATCCCACCTAGTCCGACTATCGATCATAAAAATGCTGTCTCGATAACAAGAAGCAGGTCAGATGATGCTAATGTTGGTGAGTCAAATTTTTTTTTCTATGAACACTTGGCTTTGTTTTTGGCCCGGATTGTTTTGTTGTTTGACTAATTTGTCCTCAGGTTATCATATATCCTGTTTATTTCCATACACTCTTTTTTTATAAGAAACCTGTTTATAAGAAACTCGGTACTGAGATCAATATTGGTTAAGAAACTTTCAGTGCTTGTCCCAAAGTGATAAGAAACTCGCAGGTCTCAACAATCTTTAGAATTAGAAATATTGCATCGAAAAACGAACTTCTGTTACACCATAAATGTCTATTTTTACAAAAAAGACAGCTGATGTAAATGTGAATTGCATTGCTTCTTCTATTTTGTCAAATTTTAGTATCAATTACCTGTTTTGGCACTAAAAAAAATTGATCCCTAAGAAACTGCTCAGAAACTTTCAGTACCAAAATTGTTTGAAACCTAAGAAACTCTGAGTACTGAAAAAAATCTTAGTTTCTTATAATATTCTAAGGGCTATAAAAATGCAAGAATAAAGTACAGCATTAAGTACAAATTATAAAGTACAGCATTCTAAAGAAGTGTGTTTAGGAGTCAATTTATAATCACCATATTAGACATGATAGCCACTTATTATGACAAGCCTTTGATATTAAGTAGGGCGACGTTTCAGGAGAGATCCGCCTCCCATCATCTGGCAACGAGAAATGTGGTTTTTTTCCTATTTATTGCAATGGTCGGATCAAAAGGTGTGCAATTTAACGTCATTAATGTCCACCTGTAAAGTCAAAATGAATACCAAAGAAAGCCAAACAGACCAATGAAAATAAAATTATAATGTTACGTCTACCCTTTCTCATCGAAGAAGACAAAAGGGGTTACCCTACGCGATTGCAAGAGAAGCAAACAAAGCAATATTAATACGAAAAAAGATGGTCTTGTAGTATTCAAGTTTGTATCTGCAAGAACGAGTTCCTAGAGTGTTACAGTCTTGTGATGCCCTGTGAGACGGAATACTCATCAAAGCTTACCCTATCTGTAAGCTTATAAGCCATCAAAGCTCTGAAACCATGCAGAACTTTTCTGATCTAAGTTTACTGTAAAAATACTTGAAAGATACGGTAAAAGTGCTGTCTCTTTGTCTTAAAGTGTTTTCAGTTCCGCCAGCATTTCTGCTTTCTAGTGTTATGTATATTGATCGGATTAAAGTTCCCCGATTTTATTCTTTATAGATCTGTTTTGAGGGAGAATGGCTGCAACATTAGTTGAAATAGTTTTGCGTGTAAAAGTTCCAATTCTATTTTTGTTATATTTCGTATTTTATCTTTATTTGTTAGGGAGAAGAGTGCATCTCGATAGCTGCAGCAGTAGTGGAAGTGTCCATGCAATTGCGCCTGCAAAGGGTCATGGGACAAGACCCAGACCTCTGAATCTAACAGTGACTAATATCAATGGTTCTGAGTCTGGCATGAGTGACTCTGATCCGTCCCATCGTTAGTAGTTATTTTGCATAGTACTATCTTCATTTACACACTTTTTTATGAGAATACCTTAAGTTTTGACGAGCCTCAATATTCTTAGAAATTCTCAATTTTGAGCCTTAATATATTCTTAGGGCGTGTTTCTCTAAACCAATCCTTTTTTCGGTAGCCTCTTTTTCGAAACGTTTGTTTTCGAAGCTATTCTTCTGAAAATGGTAGATTTTGGAGCTTCTGCCATCAAAAGCAGAAGGTTTACGAGACTCTCGAGAGATTCTTGGTTTGAAGGTCGAACGACACTGCAATTTTACGATTTGCCAGGAGAGATTCCACGAAAGGGTCTGGGGACGACGTAAGCAAGAATTTTGGCGCGAAAGTTTTCTGATTTTCAGAATTCCTCCTGTTTTACGAAAATCATGGATTCTGTTTTTGGAAGCTTTCTTCTTTCGAAATTGTGATGGTTTTGGAGGTTCAAAATTTGAAATAGGGTCTGGTTATCAGGCTAATCTTGATCGATATTTCTAAGTTCTGCAAAACTCAAAACAATAATGCATCTAAAAAAATCTTTTTTTATAGAATCGATCTCTCAGTCCCCAAGGACTCCAACGCGACTATTTCATTTTGGAATGGGCCATTCGATCAAGCATATGTTCTCAGCAAAGACGTTTCTCATCTCACTGACTTGTGAATATTGTCATCGTATCATGTTTGTTGGAGTCAAATGCAAGGAATGTGGGTAAGTAAGGCCTGGTTTTCATATGGTTTCTGTATCGTTGTATGCGACTGGGGCGCGTCCCCGGCTCTGTGTGGACAAGAGTTCGTCTTCTCACTTGAACTCTTCAATTAAACCTATTGGTCTTCTTCATTTCATACCATATTGATAAGCATTTTCATTTTATACCGTATTCATTAGCATCTTGATTTCTTACTGTATTCATTGGCTGGAAAGACTAAGACTATGCATATCAACCCTTCGTCAAACGACACGATTCGTTCGCTAAACGGAGACGTCATAGAAAAGGTGGATGATTTTGTCTACCTTGGTGGTTACACAAATACCACTCGCGACTTCAAGACCCGTATTGCCAAAGCCTGGGGAGCCTTGAACGCCCTAGAGAGGGTTTGGGACTCGCGTATCAAATGTTCAACAAAAATACGCTTATTCAAATCAACGGTGAAGTCTATATTGTTATATGGTTGTGAATCTTGGACTCTGACAAAATCCCTGACCAAGAAAGTTGACGGGACGTACACCCGAATGCTAAGACGAGTGAAAAACGTTTCCTGGAGAGGGTGAATGACCAACGATCAACTTTACGGTCAAATTCCCAAGGTGTTTGTCACCATCAAAAGCAGACGACTAGCTCTTGCTGGTCACGTCTCTCGACACAATGAACCCTCAGGCTCACTGATATTCTGGACGCCTGAAGAACCCCGAAAAAGAGGACGCCCAAACATCACACTTAAGGACGTCCTGAAAGCTGACACCGGGCTCTACTCAATTGAAATGAGAGTAGCTATGGCAGATAGGCAGTTCTGGTAGACAAATTTCGTCATGTCACCGAATTGAGTCGGATGAACCTAGCAGTAGCAGTAGTATTCATTGGCATCTTCATTTCATACCATATTCATTATCATCTTCATTTCATACCATATTCATTGGCATCTTCATTTCATATAGTATTCATCAGCATCCTCATTTCATTCTGTTTTCACAAGTATCTTCATTTCATACTGTGTTCATTAGCATCTCGTTTCATACCGTCTTCATTTCATACTGTGTTCATTAGCATCTTTATTTCATAATGTATTCATAAGTATCTTAATTTCATACTGTATTCATTGGCATCCTCATTTCATACCGTATTCATTAGCAGATTCATTTCTGTACTCATTAGCACCTCGTTCCATACCGTCTTCATTTGTGTTCATTAGCATCTTTGGTATTACTAAGCATCTTCATTTCATACTGTATTCATAAGCATCTTCATTTCATACTGTATTCATTGGCATCTTCATTTCATACTGTATTCATTCGCTGTATCCCGTTACCTGATTGACGTTTAAAACACAATGCCAACTCAGCCCTACTTTCCAATTTGTGCACTTTGATCCGTATCATCTCAGTATAAACTCCGCCTTTTTGTGTTTCGGTCTGTTTCTGACGTTTATACTCTGAGGAGAGTAAGACGAAAAAAGCTCTTTGGTATGTCCAAAATGTCTCGCCGTTTCTTGCAAATTTGAAATTTTATACTGCTCAAAGACTATTTATATTATAAACTGCCGTTTCCGCCTTTCCTGTTGTACGTTTTACAGTGTCATTTTTAATTTTTTTCTAGTTTTGTTTCAAGACTGAGTGTGCACTTGTTTTTCTAGGTTTAAATGTCATAAGAAATGTTCCCGAAAAGCGCCCCCATCTTGTGGTTTGCCCCCCAAATTGGAGAAGATTTTTATCGACACATTGAAATATGACTCTGCCGGAAGTGGTGAGTTCCCTTATTTCGAATCAGCGTATTCCCTGCTTGACTGAAGCAAGCAAAGATGTTGAAGA
>JACTAT010000005.1:22472-53452 GCA_014526335.1 Chrysaora quinquecirrha | reverse complement strand
GCCAACTTTTATGCATTTGACGCGAAGCCTAAGTATGGCCTAATCCTATAAAGTGAAGTTCTTGCTTATTTTAGCATTAAAACAATTCTTTAGAACAAAGTTGGAATTTATTTCGAAGTTAATGAAAATGCTTGCTTGGAAGGAAATTCATCACTCAGTCTTGGCACCAAAAGTCCGCTGGGAAACCTATGGGAATTGCGCATGCGCAGTTGTGCCACCTACCGAATCTTTTAGCCAATCAGATACTGACTTGAGAAAGAATACCTTTTGCTAAACTATGATTGGCTGATGCACATGACATGGGAGGAACGATGTTTTTTAGTGGCACCCAGTCCGGTAAACTCTGTTAAATTTTCTCAATCGAAGTTTAATGTTAATCAGATATTAAAAACTGTGAATGATGCTTGAAAGTTAACATTTAATTGATCGAGATGAATGAACTAGGATTCGCTGAACCTGTAGAAATAGGCGGTTGAAAGATTTAGTTCAGTAACGAACTGATTGCTTTTCAAGTTCAATCTAACGCTTAATTCATAATTTCCACTATACATATCACAATACAAAATGAAACACTTTCTTATCTTTTCACCTCTGAAATCGCTCTATTTTAGATTTTGACCTGAAAACACCAATTATAGAATTCAGAGATTTTGTTGAAACTCCTACTTATCTCTGAGCTATATAATTACTTATACGGAGAACGTACGTCGATTCAATGTTACGAGCAGAGTTTTTATAGTTAAAGTAATTGGACTTGTCAGAAGCATGAAAAATTCATTTTGGAGCAATAAAAATCGCAAATTTGATGCGAAAAACGGGTTTTTTATAATTAGTTTCGATGTCTTTTCAACGGTATTGAAGAAAAACCTGACGCATGACCTTAGGAAATTTCAATGTCTTCCTCCAATATTTTCGTTTTGAGCGAAATATTTTGTTTTATCACACTGTTACTGAACAACTTCCAACTGTTTGAAACATATGTTCTAGTAGTTCATTAGTTCGTCATATGAAATATTCAAAATTTCCACTCTTTTTGACTGTGCAATAATTGGCAAACTTTAAAGTTGGCTCTCTGCCGTGAGAAGCTGTGTGCTTATATTACAGGTCCTTTATCCAGTGCCTCTGAAAGGTGTTTTAGCCTTCAATATGATCGTGCACGGCGATGATGATGATGTTATGATTGTGATGATTATGAGTATGATTATGATGATGACGATGACGATGGTGGTGGTGATGATGATGATGATGAATGATGATATGATCTGACATGATCGTGATGATCTTGATGATCATGATAATCGTGATGTTGAAGATGCTGATGATGGTCATGATGATGATGATGAAGAAAAAAATGATCATGACCATGATGATGATATCATATGATGGTGATGATCTTGATGATCAGGATGATCATGATGTTGTAAATGATGATGATGATGACGATTATGATGATGATGAGGAAAATGATGATGATGATGATGATGATGATGATGATGATCACGATGATCATGATCATGATGATAATGATGATGATAATGAGGATTGTGATGATTCTTTCGGCTTTTCTAGAAGAAGCTTTTTTGAAGAGTGTTTTCAGACTAAAATTCCAACCTACAATTGATCTACCCCCAGAGGGGAGGTACTTCATTGTTCAGGAGACTAGACGTGCCGCCCAGTCTTTCCAAACCCACCTATGTCTACCGATAAATCTGTTACTCGTGGTACTCATGTATAGAAAAAACAACGAAATTTTTACCCATTTGTACCAATATCTCAAATATTTGAACCCAGTTTAACGGTAACTCTAAATGCGGCGAAAAGGCCTTTGCGCTGAAAACTATAGTGCACATTTATCAGGCTTTTCAAGACAATGCATGTCTAAAGGTTTTTATATATTTTACTACCCATGTGTAGAGATTCTTTACGGAAAACCAACCCATATGTAGGGAAATTGGCGCTGTCCCAAATGGCATGCCAAAATTGATGGTATTCGAAACTGGATGGACTGCATTACCGGAGAGCCGCCAACGACCATTCCGCTTCTTTTTACTCTTAACTCCTTACTCTCCAAGTCATAAAGGCTCTCCTCCCTTTTGACTTTGTGTTTCAACTATGCTGAGCCTTCTTCAGCACCTTTATGCAAGTATTTTTTATAAGAAACTAGAAAAATTGATCTGCTTGTCACAGAAATGCTTTATTGCAGACGAAATTCACGGGAAATAAACGAAAATTTTTTCGCTATTTGAGATGAAATCATGAAAATATTCTAACGAAAAAACATTTCCAGTACTGAGGTTTCTTAAACTTTTGGCCATTCGAGAGGCTGGGTTTCTTTTAAGAGTTGTTTATTAAAAAAATGTATGTTTAGAACTCCCAGATATCTGCGTACACGTTTTTTTTTATAAGGAACCTTAACTCTGAGTTGAGGCTGGAGTTCCTTAATTTCTCAACAAAATGAGGCTGAAGTTCCTTATGCTGTTTCTTTTCGTGAGATGTGTTTGAATACTAATTTTTACAGCAAATTCATATAAACTTGCTTCATTTTCTCACTTTAAATATAAATGGAGTCTTTTTTGGAAGGACGATGGAAAATACATTGTTATTCTGCTATTTTGTTTTGCAAAAATCGTCTTGTTCTTGAAGAAAAATTATTCTTAGTTTTTCATTTGAGCCTCGGCAATTCCTTAAGGCCGGGTTACACGATTAGATATTCCATTAGATTTTCAATTAGATTTTCACGTTCTTATTATCTAATGAAATATCTAACCGTGTAACACTCTTAAAATATTGTGTAAGATTTTGAAAAACCACCAAAAAATATCTAAAAGTAGTTCGAATAAAATCAAATGGATTTGCATTTCTTCAGCAAAGAATCTTTATGTAAAACGTCGGGCGGTATTTTGCATTATCTTAAAGATAATGCATAAAGATTCTGTGCTGAAGAAAATGGCGTCTGACGGTTCGGAGGAAGAAGAAATGCTCCTTCTGACGATAGTTGCCTGTGCCAATTTTATTGATTTAAGGAAGAAGTGTATTTTAAAAAAAAGGAAAAAAGGTTTTGGATGAAGAAATGGCTAAAATTGCTGTAATCTTACCTTTCCACGTCTTCTTGTGGAATTTCTTGACTGTTCTCCTCAGCTGCTGCCATGTTTCCAAATGGCACCGAAGTACTTCATTTAATCATGAATGTTCGCATCAGGCGGTTTCTTTTGATGTTTCATTAGATTTTCGGAATAAAATCAAATCCATTTGATTTTATTCGAACTACTTTTAGATATTTTTTGGTGGTTTTTCAAAATCTTACACAATATTTTTAGAGTGTTACACGGTTAGATATTTCATTAGATAATAAGAACGTGAATATCTAATTGAAAATCTTATGGAATATCTAATCGTGTAACCCGGCCTTTAAAGTTCCTAAATTTTTTGGGAATTTTCAGCCTCGAGTTCCTTATAAAGGTGTTCCTTATAAAAAAAAGTGTACAACAACAGTATGGATACTTATTTCAAGCCATGTGCAGGCAGCTGCTCGAATAGTGTTCACCACTTGCTATTTTCATTGAAAACAAACAATAAATTATTTTTTTGAGCGAAAATATCAAGATGATGAGCTGTGAGAAACTCTCAAAAAGACACCCGAAGACGCAAAAAAATAGACAAAATCGTATTTTCTATCACTTTGAAATTTTTATCTTTGTTTTTGCTGCTGATTTTCGCAGATCCTCAAATTTGATCTTTAGCAGATGCCATGCATCTGTTGACTCTCAGACTTCTCTGTTTTTTTGCTATTAAATCTTCTTGATTATCAACAAAACAGTGATTTTCTGAAATTACGTCAGCCTGGACGCTCGTTGGGAACCACCGTAAGATGCGGCACCTCAGCCACATTGTCCCAGAATTGTGGATGCAAGCGGGGAGCATCGATCTCAGCACCAGATCAGATGTTTTAGTGGTGGTGTGGCCGAGTGGTTAAGGCGTTCGTTCGTCGCGATCGTAATGTCGTGGGTTCGAATCTCGTTGGGAACATTTTCCACAAGCCTACAGTCAACTCAGCTGTCCATCCTTCCGAGGTCGGTAAATGAGTACCCAGGGTATTCGTTCTAGAATATCAGTCTGGGGTACAAGTTGCAGGTCCCTCACTAGCTGTACAGATACCTCAAATCTCAACCTGCGTTAATAAATTAAAATTGCTTGCTTGCTTGTTTTATCCGACATGATCACACGGTCACAGAACTTTAGAAACATAGAACAGAACAGTTTGGATTTCCATTTAGTTATTTCATGGAAACACCAATTTCCCAATCAAATTCATGCTTATATTTAAGTATTACATATTAACAAATGTTTATGTGTTATGTTAAATTATATACAATGTTTGGTTATTCATATATCTACAGAACATTATGTATCAAGTTAAACATCAGAATGACGACCTAGTTCAGACGTCCCCGCAGAGCCGCCCGTGAAAAAATAAAATCAACTAAAAAATTGCACCATTTATTACAGATTCCCTCACATAAAATTAATATGATTATATTTTCGTATAATCGAAGTTCCAGCTTATGGTCCCAACCTAAAGCTATGGCTAAACTGGGAGACTTGTGGCGCGCGACATTGTATTCGGCGTGTGATCCCAGGGTGGCTAAACATGCGAGTGACAAGCGAGCAACATGTCCCCGAGTCATTTACATGTCGCGGAGACAAGAAATGTTTTATTGTCTACCAGAAACATTTGCGTGTCTCTCGCTACAAATTATGTCGCGTGCTACAAAGTTTCCGAGGTGGCTAACCTGGGAGACATCGAGAGGACATCTCACACGTGACAATGTCGCGTGCGACATGTCTCATAGTTTAGCCAGACCTTAAGGGTCCCACTTAGGGCCTAGTCCAGAGAGTTGTCAGTTCTGACTGGACATTCATTTTGTAAATGCTTAGCTTGCCCCCAAATAATAGCACCCATAATTTCACATCTTTCCTTGAGTGGTGCTCATAATTCCGCACTTCTCTGAATAATATAGGTACCCTTTAATAATGGCACGAGGCACGTCCCCGTACCTCAAACCTATGAAGCTCTCTCCCTTGATTTTGCAGTTGACTGTATTATTCCCCTCAGGCTCTCTACCTATTCGTCTATTTCAAAGCGTTAGCTACGTGAAAACAAACTTAGGAGTTTCCCACAACGGCTATATTACTTATAACTGAAGGTTGTTCAATTGTGAATTGTCCAGAATTCTGTCTCAATAATACGGAAAGCAGACTTCTCCGTAAAAATCCACAACCTAGTATGTATGCAAAGTTTTTAGCTCCAATACCACTGATTAAAATCGATAGCAGTATAATTTCAACGTCCGCAGAGTCCTTCCCATGTAGTTTCAAAGATTTAAGTAGTACATGCGTTGTCCAAGGAAGAATCGCTAGTATAAACATAGTACTTGAGGCAAACGTTCCATAAAATGACTCTGTGTCCTCAGCGACTTGGTGTAGGGTCTTTGCTTCGTTGTTCTTTTGTTGAATTCGCTTCGAAGCGCGATGCGATAGCATTCTTCTGTATCTAACCGCAATCAGTGTTTTTATTAGCGAAGCTACGATGACGAAAATAGGAAGAAAGTCTAGCACTACAATCGCAACACAACAGTATAGCATGTTTAACGTGAACGAAAACGTTAACGGAATTCTATTCACCTGGTCTTCTCGAATACTGATATAAATTAGAGAAGTTACGACGGCGATAATCCAAATTAGCGTAATTGTTACGACGTTACGACGGAGTCTGCCGAAAGTATCTGGATAGAAACGTCGAGCTGCTAGTAAGCAATGTCTATCGAGGCTATAAATAAGTTGCGATAATATCGAACTCCATAACAGCGCGAGGAATACGACATCCAGAGCTACACACGTTGCTTTGTCGTAGGTTAGATTCTTGCTAGATAGCATCACGCAGATAGTAGGACCTGTTATACAAGTTAGAAGTGTATCGGCAGCGCATGAGCTGAGAAGATAAGGACAGAGATTGAACGTTGGACTTTCCTTGTAATATCGTTTGTAGACGAGCCATAAATTTGACAAAACACTGCAAAGTATCGAAGAACCGATTAGGACACTCAGGAATGCGGATAGTTCGGAATTGATCAACTTCCAGTCCATCATTCGCTATTTTGTGACTTCATTCAGAGGTTTCTTGGATGACCTGAAAAATGGATGGCTTGTGGTGAATTTCATGAAGCACTTAAGCTATGGCTAAACTATAGGAGACTTGTCGCGCGAGACACTGTATTCGGCGTGTCTCCCCAGGTGGCTAAACATGCGAGTGACAAGCGAGCAACATGTCCCCTGAGTCATTTGCATGTCGTGGAGACAAGAAATGTTTCTGTTGTCTCTCAGAAACATTTGCGTGTTTCTTGCTACAAATTTTGTTGCGCGCTGCAAAGTTTCCGAGGAGGCTAAACTAGGAGACACTGAGAGGGCATCAATGTCGCCTGTGACATGTCTGCTAGTTTAGCCAGGCCTTTACTGTGTTCTGCCCGCTTTTTATTTTTTAAAGAAACTAGCTAAAGGTCTATTTCTAAAAATTCTTTATTTTTGGACCTCTTTTGGTTGCATTGTAGCACCATGCGTTCCTTAATAGTTCTATAATTTTTTTAACAGCATTTCTCGATCGATAAATGGGTTTGGAACATCATTCAGATAGAATAACTATATTGCCAATATGGATAATCAAGAACTCTTAAGAAACTTTCAGTACTCAAAGTCTGAAGCTTTTAAGAAACTTTCAGTACTGGATCAATGTTTTAGTTTCTTATGAAGAAAATACGTGTATTTCCTATCTCTTCCAGTGATAGCAGAGGGTCCTAATTTTCAATAAGCGAGGAACTACTAGAACAGTTTCTTATAACTGTAGAAAACTTACTTAAACTTACCTTGGAGATTTCTTAATATGAGCCTTGAGAAATGATCAGCAACTGCAGAATGAAGAGAGAACAGCTTCCATCATTGCTTATTAATAACAACTTTGCCAAAAGCTCAACCGAAATTTAACTTTTACAAAGGAAGTAGCCTGTTTTAAGCTGATGTTTTTCCAATTTTCCCAAATATGTGAATATTATAACTAGCTTGGCTTCATAATCCACTTCGTCGGCTAGTGGAATTCAAGCGAATTTCATCGCGGAAATGAAATTCTGAACTGTTTCACAGAGTGACCTTGAAAAATTAGTTAGCTTGCTCTGTTGCAAGGGGGTCACAGTTATTTCAGTTGCAGCTGGCTCCACTTCACCTAGGGGGTTATGATGGTTTTTTGTTATTTGGACATCTGCATGCATACACCTTAACTCACTAGCCTGCGTGCAATGCAAACAGTTTTGGACAAACATCTGAATTTTCCTTATATAAAAACTGTTAAACTGTTTCCATACGTCCCAAAACATTGAAAACATTCTACAGTACAAAGAAACAGACTGAGACCAAACATTGTCCATTTGCACCA
Organism: Chrysaora quinquecirrha; assembly: GCA_014526335.1. Classification (NCBI taxonomy): domain Eukaryota; kingdom Metazoa; phylum Cnidaria; class Scyphozoa; order Semaeostomeae; family Pelagiidae; genus Chrysaora; species Chrysaora quinquecirrha. The sequence goes on along the minus strand of JACTAT010000005.1, from coordinate 45,972 downwards.
GCGCCAAACAAGACATATGGTGTCTACATCATTCATTGTCTACAGTCTACAAAGAAACAGACTGAGGCCAAACATTTTCGATCTGCACCAGCCTCAAACAAGACGTATCCTGTCTACATCATTCATTGTCTACAGTACAAAGAAACAGACTGAGGCCAAACATTGTCGATATGCACCAGTTCCAAACAGGACGTATGCTGTCTACATCATTCATTGTCTACAGTCTACAAAGAAACAGGCTGAGGCCAAATTTTGTCGATCTGCACCAGCCCCAAGCAAGACGTATGCTGTCTACATCATTCATTGTCTACAGTACAAAAAAACAGACTGAGGCCAAACATAGTCGATCTACACTAGCCCCAAGCAAGACGTAAAGTGTCAACATCATTCATTGTCTACAGTCTACGAAGAAACAGACTGAGGCCAAACCAATCTGCATCATCATTGTCTACAGTCTATACCAGAGAACGAATTTCGGTCAAAGTCTAACAAAAGCCTCTACTAAAGAAGTCCCACACTATATCTACAAGATTCAAAGATCTACATTCCTATTGTGAAATATATGTCGACAAAACAATTTGTACCAAAAACAGTTCCAAATAATAACCCATGAAATTACCTCTGTGAAAAAAGATATTCCAACGGTGTCTACGCTAAGGGCATTTCACTTTTCAAATGGCATAGAAGACCTCTTTCACAACAACAGGATTTTCAAGGGATTTCTATGAAGAAAAAATAAAAATATACACTCGTTTTTTACAAGACAATTTTCTAAGAACTTGAGCCTGGATTTTCCCCAGCCTTTAAGAACAAATTAAGAACAAGCCGAGGCTGGCCTTTTCATAAGTCCTAAGAATATCAGCTAAATATGTAAGTAAGACCGTCAGACTGAACGTAAAAAGCAAGCAAACAAAGAAAGCAACAGCATTATTCACCAACCGAAAGCATCAGCATTATTCATTGTAGTACAAACTTTAAGCCAAGTAGCCCAGCTTTGTTGGCTACATATAAACGGCAACATGGACATAAGGAGTATCTGTTTTAACACTTTTAACTGAAGGGTGGTGTGGCCGAATCTCGTTCGGACCATTTTCCACAAGCCTACGATCAACTCAGCTGTCCATCCTTCCGAGGTTGGTACTTCATTTTATAAAAACTTTGCCCTGTAACTTCTGGTAAGGCTTCTATGGGTACAATTTCATTGTAACGTAACGTTTCTTGCATAAGCCTTTCGGTAATATAATCATCTATTTTACAGAAACTTATTGAAGAAAGCCCCGAATACACGTTTTTTTTAATAAGAAACCTAGCTCGGGGCCTTGTTCTAAAAGTTTCTTAATTTTTGGCCCAATTTTAGTTCTAAAAGTTTCTTAACAGTTTCTTAATTTAATGCAAATAAATTGCAGTAAAAACAATAAAAAACGTGAATATAGCAAGCAAATTATTAATATTATTGTATTACGAAGAATTAGCCATGCTGGTGCGAGAAATCGCACGGAAATGCTTGAGAATTGATTACTACGTCCACAAATGTGAAATTAGTATGTTGGAGAACTGACACAAAAATTTCTTAAGTTTCTTAACTCCATCCTCCTAGTTCTAAAAGTTTCTTAACTTTTGGGGTGTCTAGTTCTAGGTTTCTTATAAACCGGTTTCTTATAAAAAAAAATTACGTGTATTCCTCAAATGCACTACTTGAGTCAGTTGCCTTAACGAATGAAGATTTTCTTAAGAGAATTATGTTTGCTTTATAAATATTTGAAAATCACAAGCAAAATAGAATGTTTGAGTTGTAAACAAATACAGTTTCTTAAATTTTAGTTGACCTTCGGTAAATTCTGCAGGAGTTTCTAAAAGAAAGCATAGTATCTTATAATCGGTGTCTTATAAAGGAAACTATAAATTTATGACGACGTGAAGCAGTTTTCCTGTAGTAAACTTCAATATTCTTAAAAGTAGCGGGAAGAGGTTGGCAAGTTTAAATTTATGCAGAAGCTGTTAGCTACCCTGTAGAACACTTCAATTTTCAGAAAGGTTGCGGTTACACTGTTTTTTATAAGAACCAGATAGTTTTGCCGAGATGTTCTTATTTTTATTGTTATTCTTATTTATTTCAACATCGATTTTACTTCAATTGCACACAATAAGTTGCTTCTACGAGCAATGAAACACAATCTGGCATATCTTCTATACAATTTTATTAGAAGTTGAGTTGCATAGTTCTAAATTTCTAAAAACGCATTCTCTTGCTTCTTATTTTTCATTTAAGGCTGGACATGTTCAAACATTGTTCTTATTTTTTCGACAAATCGAGCCTAGATGTTCTTAAAAAGTGTGTTCTTATAAAAAATGAGTGTAGGGGTTGACAAGTTGTGTTAACGTTGCAGTCAGAGAAAAGAGAAAGAATCCAGTCCAAAATTGAAGTTAGATTTTCTCACTAAAAAAGACTGCATCTTGTAAAAGTTTTCTTTCTAATACACGCTTTTTTTATAAAGAACCTAGCTCAAGGCCTAGTTGTTAAAGTTCCTTATTTTTGGACTTCTTTTGAGACGATTGTAGTTCCAAAAGTTCCTTAATAGTTCCTTAATTTTAACTGCATGTTCAGTTTCATGACTACTATACAGAGACAGTTAGATGTGAGCAAAGCTCGAGACTACTCACGGAAACATTTGATACATGCGTAACGTGCAATTTATGTCATTTTCGACTGCAAATGAAAGGAACCGGCATTGTAATTCTTGATTGTTTGCAGTGATAAAACTATTCAACAATAAAAAGTTCTTTAGTTAGTTCTTTAAATTTTCTGGCCTTCTACAAGTGGTTCCTTATAAAAAAAAGCGTGTATAGAAGTGCACACTAACAGTTACAAGAAAGTTATCAAGGATAAGCATCTAGAGTTCCCTTCACCCTGAGACCTGTAAACCTCACGAACTCTTTATTTATTGATACGAAATGATGATACGAAAACAAGAAAACAAACCTTTTTGCCAAAGAATGATCTTCTCGTGAACTTGATTTCAGGTGTTTTGAAGTCTTCCTGAAAATTGATTGTAAAACCCTAAGAAAAGTATTTAAAAACCACCTGTAGATTGCAATTACTATCAACAAAAGAACGACTGATTATTCTCTCGATCCTAATGTCAACTCGACTGTTTTTCGTGAATGTCTGAAATCGGTTTGCAAAAAACTCGAATTTCGGTGATTTCGAGAAGTAAACTTGTTTTCAACAACCATTCATGGTTTTCCCACGCCCATGTTTTCAAGCTTGTTCCGTAAACAACGAAGTTCCACGCTTACACGTATTTTTTTTATAAGAAACTAAAAAATTGATCCAGTACTGAAAGTTTCTTAAAATTTTTTGATTTTGAGTACTGAAAGTTTCTTACGAGTTTCTTGAGTATCCTTAATGGCAACATAGTTATTCTATCGAAATGATGTTCCAAACCCATTTATCGATTGTATTTGAATGCATTTGGGCTTCTTGTTTATCTGCTTCTCACAGAAATGCTTTATTACTGACGGAACACGGGAATTAAACGAAAATTTTTTACTGTCTGAGGTTGAGGTGAAAAGTTTCCTATGCAAAAAATTTCCAGTACTGGAGTTTCTTAAGTTTTGACTATTCGAGAGTCTGGGTTTCTTATAAAGAGTTTCTTATTTAAAAAATATACGTGTAGTAGCAAAGCTTCAGGTTCAGCAACACATTACTTTCCCCATCTTGAGTGAGTCTTTCCGGGTGCAGTGGAGGATATTCAGTACGATTGAGGGATAGCATCAGTACGGTGGAGGAATATCATCAGTACAGTGGAGGAATATCATCAGTACAGTGGAGGATGTTAAGTGCGTTAAAAGGTTATCATCAGTACCGTGGAGGATGCTTCAGTACAATGGAGGGATATCATCAGCACAGTGGAGGATGTTTCAGTACAATGGAGGGATATCATCAGTACAGTGGAGGGATATATCAGTACGATGGAGGATATTCAGTACAGTGGAGGGATATTCAGTACAGTGGAGTGATATCATCAGTACAGTCATAGTCAGTGGAGGATATTAAGTAAAGTAGAGGGATATCATCAGTACAGTAGAGGGATATCATCAGTACAGTAGACAGGTATCATCAGTACAGGTGAGAGTTATCATCAGTATAGCGGTGGGTATTCAGTAGTGGAGGGATATCATTAGTACTGTCCTGTCAGAACTGAAAATCCACCACCTGTCATGATGATATCCCTCCACTGTACTGAACATCCTCCACTGCACTGCACAGACATTACCCGGGGTGTTTGTATGAGGTTTCGGTAATCGGTTGATTAAAAAGTTTTATTCTTGGTATGTTGTAATAAATAAAAGTAACAAATGTCAAGAAATTATACTATTGACCAAAATGTGGAATGCGTCTATATATCACTGTACATATACAGGTGTCTGTGTGTATGCAAATATTGCATCTAAGGCCCTGGCCAAACGATCAAACATTGGAAAAGCATTTTGTAAAACATTTGAAGTTTGGCCAAGTCGAAAAAAACATTGTTCGTCAAACAATCCTTGTTTGGCTCAACCAAAGTGTTTTTTAACTTTTCTAAAACATTACTAGCAAATTCTGCTGATAATGCAAGGTTTTTCACGTCGACAAACGCTCAAACATTACTTGATAAGCAAATTTCAAATGGTCGACAAACAATGTTTGTCTGCATAATGCCGTTGCCAAACGATCAAACATTGTTGGTCAAACATTTGAGATTCGCTTTACAAACAATGTTTGACGGTTTGGCCACATAGCAAAACATTGCTTGACAAGCAGAAAATACTTGGTAATGTTTCTGAAAAACTTCAAAACCATTTTCAGCTTTTCACAAGTAAAAAATGTGTGATGAGCAATGTTTTAAGATATGGTCAACCCCCAAACGATCTAACATTTTGTTGGGCAAGCAAATTTCATATGATTGACTAACGATGTTTGATCGTTTGGCCAGGGCCTAGGACATTTTGCCGGGCTGAATTTTTATACTTAACATATATACGCCTATATACACACAACATTAGCTACCAACCGTATGAATCCCTAACATTACTGAATATACGCATACACGCATCTTTTGAAACAAACTTTGCACTTGGTACTCTTTTGGGCATCTACAATCTTTCCAGTTAGGAATTAAAATCGTATTCTTTTGACGCCGTCATCCAAAAAAATCAATCAGATAAAATTCATAACACTAAATCTTTTTGTGATTCTGTTTTAAATGTAGCTGATCAAGATCTTGAAGCGAGTGTATTTTGTTATCTACCCGGTTATCTCTGTAGCGAGCGAATTTGCGATTTCCAGACCGAATTTCTGGGCTTTCTCTAGTTTCAGTACCTTAGATAAATGATAAATGCCGATTCCTAAGTTTTGCCACAATTAAATGAGAAATATTTAATTGTGACAAAACTTAGGAAGAACGTGGCCACAAAGACTGTCTTGGGGTAAATTGGAAATTTCGATTTTGATATATTTAAGAAACTCTGCGAGAAACATTTAATTTTGATGAAACGCAGGAAACCATAGCGAAAGTTTAAGAGCCAAGTTTCATATAAAATAAAACTGCATAAATTAGCTACACTCTTTTTTTTATAAGAATATTGTTTATAAGAATATTCAGGCTCAGAATCATCCTATTTTTAAGAATATTGTAAGAATATTGCTCAGCATCAGCTCCCATATTTCTGTCTCATTTTTCAGCAGAAGCCTGTTTTGCAATGTTAGAACGAAACTTCATGATTGTTAACAACATTCTTTTTGTTATAATAATTAAATATATTCCTTTCGCTCGACAATATTATGAGATGATTTTTCTTTTAACTATGTTACCCTAAAACCGCGTATCAGATTTGAAAAATAAGATCACTTTAAGAATATATTCAGGCTCAAAACGAACATTTTTTAAGAATATTGAGGCTGGACAAAATTTATAGTAATTCTTATAAAAAAAGAGTGTATTTATCTTAACTTGAATTTCGACATAAAGAGACTTGCATATTGAGAAAACTTTAACTTACCCAGAACCCAGTATAGAATTAGTTCTTTAGTTGAACAACGTCATGTTTTCCTCTACGTCGAATGAAGATGGATGAGGTTCCTTCCACTTTTGTGTTTTCGTGAAGATTTTGTTAGTTATAATTCACAACTCCACGTAAAGAACCAGGAATAAAACCTTTAACATCTGTCTTTATTTGAGATTTAATTAATCACAGTTAACTGATATTATGTAAAGAACATTTCTCCACAGCATAGTATATATTTTGTCGCAGTGTCTTGAAAATTAATATCAATAAATTGAGATTGCTTCTTCTTGACTAACCAACGGCCACAATTTGTTCAGCTGTTGAGAGAATCATCTGTCAGTTCTTTTTGAAGCTTTATTGTTTTGATGTTGTAAACTTATTTGTCGTTTTCGAATAGGACTTGCTGGTGGCAAGAGGCCTAAGTAATCATTCGCGACACAAACATTTCTTTTCTTTCAATCTTATCTTCGTATCGTTTCAAACACGTCTTCAAGTTATCGATTCAAGTTATTGACACACATTGATACCAAGCTAATTCGTTATGTCTTGCAACACGGGGGTATTAAAGCAGATTCTGCTTGAGTGATACCTATTTTTGCAAAATATATCCCCCCGCTTTAATTCCAAATATAGAAGGTAAAAGAGTCACAAGGTGTGGTCTTACCGAGAGAAAGGACTGTGGATGCAATGAAACTGCTTAGATTAGCATTGTGACATTCAGTTGACCCCGTACTAAAGGCAGAATCGTTACCATACGAAGATAGCAAGCGAATAACCAGAAACTAGCTTAATAACTGACTAAAAAACTAGCTAACTAATTAATTAATCAACTGACAAGCTAACCAACTAACTAAAAAGCTAATAGCTGAAAAACGGACAAACCAAACCTACTTATTAACTCTAGCTTACCAACTTACTAGCAACTAACGATATATAAACAAACAAAGCAACTAACTAACGTTCTTGTAACTATCTAGCTAACTAACTACCTTAACTTACTACCTAACTAACCAACCTAGTAACTTGCTGACAAATCAAGCCAACATACTAACTATCTAACAAAATTCAGTAACTCGATAACTAACTAACTAACTAACTAACTAACTAACTAACTAACTAACTTAAATATTTCCTAAACTAACTGACTAACTAACTAACTTATTATCTATCTAGCTCTAACTAACTAATTAATTAACTAACTAACTAACTGTCTAATTAATGAACTAACTGACTAACTATAACCAACTTACTATCTAGCTAACTAGGTAACTTACTAGCTAACAAACTAACTAACTAACCAACCAACTAGCTAACTAACTAAATAACTAACTAACTAACTAACTAACAAAGGATAACTAACTAACTAACTAACGCACTAGCTAACTAGCTAACTAACTAACTAACTAACTAACTAACGTACTAGCTAACCAACTAGCCAACTAACTAACTAACTAACCAACCAACTAACTAACTAAACAAACCAACTAACTTAACTGAACTTAACCAACAAACCAACAAGCTAACTAACTTAACTTCTTACTAACAAACCAACTAACTAACTAACCAACAAACCAACTAACTAACTAACAAACTAACTAACTTAACTAACTAGCTAACTAAACAAACAAACTAACTAACTAACTAGCTTAATAACTAACTAACAAACTAACTAACTAACTAACTAACTAACTAACTAACTAACAAACACTAACTGACTACCTTTCTTACTAACTAACAACTAACTAACTAGCTTAATAACTAACTAACAAACTAACTAACTAATTACCTTACTAACTACGTAACTGACTGACTGACTAACTAACCAACTTTGATCAAGGAAGCATTTACCTCTGCTACATTCATAATCATAAAAGGAAACTCTTTGTTATAGTCTCACCAAAACATATTTCGTCATATTACAAAGAAAGCATTCTTTATTGATTCTCTGACATGCTTGGTAACGTTTCGAGAGGATATTACAAAACAACTACAACTACCTTATAAAAGGCTAATGATACACCCAACCTTGACTTATATCACAGTGCTAAGCCTTGAAATGTAGTTACTGCCCCGTTACTGCACTGGTTAACATGCTGTTGCCTCCCTAGGATGCTGCGGGGATTAAGAACTGGCAACTAAAACATTTCAGTGCAATGGAAGTTGTTCGATAAGGAAACATTTTAGAGTTTGGGCTTTCCTAAGGTCTGCGTCCTAATAATGTCCACATTCCCATTCCACAGGTCTAGGTCCAATATGCTGACCGAGGCGAAAATTTAAGTTCCTCATTTTGCTCAGCTCATTTCTTGGGGAATCGCTTTGTGCCTTTTCTCGATGCCTTCAGTGTCTCATTCAGGCTCGTCAAGATCAAGAACCAGGAGCATTTTGTAGCCTAAGAATCTGCGCCGGTCTTTTATAAGTGATTTCACCCAGTATTTAATGATTCTAAAGGATCATGATTTACCCTGAAGTACTCAAAGACATCTCCAAACAAATCATGGTTTGTCCCCAAAGTACTGAATATCCCCTACGCAACTCATGATGCCTCCCCACATGACTCATTAGTGTATGGCCCCACACAAATCATGATATGCCTCCACCTTACTGAATATCCCCAATGGTACCCAGAGATAGATACCTCCCCACATGGTTCATGGTATGCCACAGCACAAATCATGGTATGCCCCCATGACAGTACCGTCAAGAGGGGGGAGGGGTCCAGTGAGGTCAGAGGTCCAGGGGCCCTAGCTGTTAGGAGGACCTCAAAAATTGAAAATTCTCTTAATACTTTCCCCTAAAACCTCCTAAAGGCCCTGTTTGATTAAATTGCCCCTGGGGCCCAATATGCCTCTTGATGACCCTGCCCCATGATATTGAATATCCTCTACACAACTCATGATGCCTCCCACACGTGACACATAGAATGCCCTCACACAAATATGGTATGCCTCCGCAGAACTTAATATCTCCTGCAAGACTTGGATACCCCAACGGTACTGAATATCCTTCATGGTACCCAGAGATGCCTCCCACAATGCTCATGGTATACCTCAACACAAATAATGGTATGACACCATGGTACTTGATTTCCTCCACACAACTTATGATACCACTACCACACAACACATGGTATGCCCCACAGTACTGAATATCCGTCACAGTACTGAATATCCCCCAAGTGCTGCACATACATTCTGCAAGATTAGTAGCATTTCTCATCAACTCTGCTCCCAGCAAAATAATTTCTGAGTTTTCTAAAAAAATTTCCAAAGCTTTTGTTGCCTTGGTGGTGTGAGATGGGAAACTATTTTGGGGTCTGGACAAGAGGTGTGAGGGTTCAAAAGGACAAGTGTCTGCCACAAAGTCAAAAGTTTATAAGACACTGTAAGCCTGTCAACTATTTTTTCATTTTTCAGTTCCAAAAATATAAGAAAATCTAAAGAAAAAGTTCTAGAATGTTCTACTCGGTAGCGAGGCACAATTTAGTGACTTTGAAATACAGAAAATAACTTTAGAAATTGCAGTTTATGAAACAGGTGTTAATAGACTGAAAATGCCAAAATTAGCTGCTTAAGTAAAATTAGGATTACTGAATGATACAAAATATAAAAAATACTCTACATAAACTATAAATTAACTCACAAATGTTTTTGGAAGGTGATGCAGTTTATTATGTTCAAGTGGGAGTCTTTTTAGTTCAACCAGTCGTCAACACTGTCGATATTATCACACTCTGCTTCGATTGCCTGCCTTTTTACAACCCAACCATTTTTCTCATTCTCTGTATCCAAAATAACTCTCTCCAAATTTTGAACTTGTCTGTCAGCAGCCTCCAATCTGACTTCTGCTTCTTTCATTTGGCCTTCAAGAAAAGCAATTTTCTCTTCGTTCAGGGCTTCTTTGTCGGAGGCTTCCAGCTCTCGTTCTTCTAAATTTCTCAAGTTTTCGCCTGTTGACTGGATGGTCTCTTCCAAAACTGCCACTCTCTTCTCGCTGACATCTCCTTTTTCCTGGACACGTCCAATATCTCGTTGCAAAACGACTGCTTTTCTTTGGATTTCCACTAGTTTGACTTCATTCTCTTCAAGAAGGCGCCTTGCCTCTTTCACTTGCTCTTCGAGATCTTGAAGTCGTTCATCTCCTTGTTGCTCGTTCTCTTCGAGTTCTTTCCGTCTGTTCTCTATTCCGGCCGTATCATCAACAACCTTGTCTAACTTTCCTGCCGATTCATCATATCGTGCCTTGTTAGCTTCGAGTTCAGCTTGCAAAAGCTTCATTCTACGCTGGTGGGTTCCAACCTCACCCTCGGCCTTCTCCAGCCTAGTTTGGGCCTCTCGCAGCTCGTGTTTTGCATTGACTGTTCTGTTATCTGCTTCGTCTGTCTGCTCCTGCATCTCAGCAAGGCGTTCCTTGACTTTTTGAAGACTGAATTTCGAAGCCATTTTAAATTATTGCTTTGATATCAAGAGCTAAGAACAAGTAATAACGAACGCCAAAAAACAAGTGCAACTTTGAGAGTGGAAATGGCCGATCGCCCTTCCGCAAAACTCCAAGGAATGTTGTGATCGGAAAGGCTCGATAAAAAGAAACCAATGGGGAGCGTCTGGAGGGTGTGAGTACAATAGGAAACCACTATGATGTCATAATAACACATCCATTGTTCTTAGAACAATGCTTACATTAGAATCAACCAATCAAAAGCAGAGAAATCGATCTTAAAGGGTGTGTAGTTGAAGACAATCGGAGGCTGAACAAAGGCAGGAGTCAATGAAGGATGAACGAGAAATCACACTGCCAAACCAAATTTGGAAAAAGACAAATTTTTCACCCGAAGCATCTAAAATTTCAACATTTGTTTTCCAGATAATGTTTACGCCAGCTGTGAAATGAAAACAGAAAAGTTGGCTACATGAAGGGCAAGCAAAACGTTACAGGACGTTGCTTCAATTTTATATGAAGTGTTTTCAAAAAGATAAATAAGCAAAATTATTTCAGTTTGTTTTCATAGGGTTTTCATACTACTGTACGAACGGGTAGCCTGCGTCCAGACTCAAACAGATCAAATCAGTAGAGTCTGCGCAACTACGTCCAAAAGCTTGTTCTGGCCTCTTTTTCGTTTCATTACTTCTTCAATTCTGTTTTGTTTTCTTTTGTCTACTAAACCAATCAAATCGCCTGCCAATTTTTTGGCAGGCGATTTGATTGGTCAATCAGCGTGCTATTGTTTTCTTCTTTGAGCGGCCGCTTGGGATTTCGTTGTGTTCGCGCGCGGTAATCTTGTGGATTGGGTGAGTTAGTTCAAAATGGCGAATTCAAGAGTTTCAGCTGTGGGATTGATGTACGAGATGACTCTGAAATTAGCTTCTTAGATAGCGCAGATCGTATGATTGATTATGATCATGCTCTGAATGCTCTGGATGAATCTGGCCCTCAAGACCATTCCTTAAGCAATGTTGTTGATTACATACAGCCAATTGCTGATGATGATGAAGAAATGGAATTGGTTTGACATTGGTTTGATTCACATCAGCAGTTCGTGGAAAAGAATAACACGTTTTTAAATCATTGGAACTTTGCAATAGATCTAAGAACAACTGAATAGAATTTCAGTGCACATTGATTATGGTAAAGATCTGAGAACAACTGAAAAGAATTCTGCTCCAATGACTGACACAAAAAATCCCATTGTTGCATGCAATGCAGTAGGGTACATGTAATATTAGAAAGCAAAGGAGCAATCTTTATTTGTTAACACAAAGCTACACAACTGGAGCTTTCAAGATAGGCAGCTAAGTGAACTGTTGGCTTAATGGCATTTAGCAGACACACTTCAAATATGAATATTTGATTCTGGATTGACTTGTCAGAAACTTTCTTACTTGGGTCAGCTTTTCAGCAGAACTATGTATGTTTACCAGCATGTAATTTGAAACCATTTCAAATCCTTCAAAGTGTATTTTAGGATCTATTTGAAATATTTCAAGAACTTTAAGGTAAGAATATGAAGGCAGCAGTACATGGGGTTTCCAATAGTGTACAATAGTTCATAATTATAGCCCCTGAGAATTTCATCCCCACAACCTAGAGAACCAGAGGCAGACTTGACTGCCTCAAAAAAGGATTTCTCGCACATGCCTCCATTTTCTTACCTTAATCAGATACATTATTGACTCAGACACCTTAACTAGAATTTGCAATTTTAAATATTACATAATTGTTACAAACTGAAATTAGTTACAACAATAATGATATTTTTAAAATAAAGTAAATAAACTCTCTAGGTACCTACCTCTAGAATGCATTGCATATATACTGAAAAGAGCACTTGGAATATATCTAAGGATAATCTACTTAATATATCTACTTAAATTAACTAACAGTTTACATTATTTTAAAAAGAAATCTTAATTATGTAAGTACATTGCCAGGCTTTTAACATTTAATTTCAGAAAATTTTATACCTATAGCCTTGTTCATTATAAAAAGTAGCCTGGGTCTTGGTTTGGACCGCTGTTTCTTTTAGACCAAGAACATCTGTAAATGTTGGCAAACATAAACCGAGCTGTGACCTTAGTAAATCTAGATCACATCCAGGCTAGTTTTTGTACTGTGAACAGGCTTACATAAGTATAAAACGAAACATGGAAAATGCATAACATGATAGTACATGCTAGTTGATATAAACAAATGGACATAAATCAAGCTTGGAAAGCCCCCAAGCATAATTTTAACAGCAACTCGCATAGTACTTTTTGCAATTTCCATACTTTGCACTTCAAAATTGGCAAAGGTAGATACTGGGCCATGAGACAACAATTCTTTAATTTAATATCACCCTGTTTCCATAAAAAGTTATTGCATCGAATTCTTCTAGGTTGAACCTGGTTATGTCTTCCTTGCTTGTTAAACAGAGACAGCTTGGCTTCAGGGACGTTCGTTTCTTTTCTGGGCAGTGCTCTAAAATTTTCATGGCTTGTTTAGAGTTTCCAGGCCTTTCTTTTAATTGACAAAGCTGCTGGCATTCCTTGTAGATCTCTTTCAGAAAAATTTCTATGAGGAAACCACGCAATGTCTGATGTTTCCAAACGGAAGAAGCTATTTGCTTGTAGGTTCCTCTGCATAGCATTGCACCAACTGCTGCAAGATCATCTGGAAGCTGTTTTTGTTTTGTAACAGACTGCAAAACAACTGTTACAGATGCCCTTGTTTTGCAGTCATCAACCCAAGAATCAGATTTGCTTCTTTTAGCTGGTGTGCTAGCAGATATAGGGTGAGCCATTCTTCTTGACAGATGATCTATCAATGATATCGTCTGGGGTCACTGCACTGTCCTTGCTACTGACACTGATGACAGCAACTGAAGGTACTGGTACAAATGCGTGCTTCACACTGGCAGAATCAGAATGCTCTTCTTCAAAAGCCAGCAGTCTTTTCGCGGTCTTTGATTTAACAGCAATCCCTCCTTTCATTGCCCCAGATGTGTATTTCTGCTCTATCTATGCTTCTATTTCTTCCACTTTCAAGCGAGCAGTGTGCAATCGTTTCAACTGCCAAAGGCACGCTCTGCAAACGGAGGTAGGACTTCTCGTCGATAGTAGGCCGTATTTCGATTACGAAGTTCAGGCGCTGTAAAAACTTTCCTTTCCATCCACTAAATTAAAGTCCCAAGACTGTTTTGTTGTGAACTCAGTGAAACAAATAACGCACGACATGACTTACTTTATTATTTTTCACAAGTATCTAGCAGGACACCAAGCTACAAAGTAAATCTAAGCCACGCCACAAGGAAATGAACAGGCCGAGCGGAGCGTTCACCGCATGGCAACGCGCGCGGTTTAAAATGAAAACGAGATTGCTGAGTCAGCAGAACAAGCTTTTGGACGTAGTTGCGCAGACTCTACTGATTTGATCAGTTTGAGTCTGGACGCAGGCTACGAACGGGGCCATGGTTCGGTTTGACCTCATTTGCAATTTTTCACGTTTTTGAAGTGCAGTGCAAAGAGTAAAAAACTGTTCGCTATGTTTTCTTGGCAAATGCGAGGCTAAATGTAAATTAACCAACTAACAAACTAACTTACTAGGTAACCAACTAACTAATCAAGTTAGTAACTATCCAAAGTACCTTAATGACAAACACTAACTAATTAACTAAAGAACTAATTTAGTAGTGAACTACCTAATAACTAACTCACTAACTACCAAAATAACTAACTAACAGATGAACTAACTGATTTACTAACTATCTAACTGACTTTCGAACTAACTGACTAACCAACAAATTAACTGACTTACTAACTAACCATCTAACCGACTGACTAACTAACCAACTAACTGAATAACAAATGAACTAACTGACTAACAAATGAACTAACTGACTAACTAACAAATTAAATGACTAACTAACTAATAAAACTAACTCAAATTAACTGAATTACAAACTAATTAACTGACTAATTAACTAACTAACCAACTTTCTCAACTGACCAACAAATGAACTAACTGACTTACTAACAAACTATCTAACTGACTTTTTAACTAACAAATTAACTGACCAACTAAATAAGTAATTAACTAACGAACAAACCATATGAACAAAACAAACAAGCTAACTAATTAACTGATGTATCTAAAAAATTTACCAACTGACTAACTAACTACCAAGCTAACTCACAACTTAATAACGAACGAAACCTTACTCACTTACCAAACAAGCTGCTTTTTTAAGAGGATTGCCAGAGGGCAATCCTCTTAAAAGTTTAGCAACTTTTTTTGAAAACTGCCGATTTCAGCCACTATCGTACCACTTTGCGCAACTTTAATATTTTTTAGGGGTTGGGGGGTCATTTATCCGTACCTTTATGGTCCTGTGGCGTTCTTGTAATCTGGCTGGCCTGTGGTGCCAGAAGCTGAGAGAGGCTGGGGGTTGGGGTTATAGCCAAGCTCTGCGAGGTTGGGTTCGAATCCCCAGCCAAGGTTGCGTCACATGGGTCGAGGTCTCAATAAGTTAACCCACTACTGAGGTCCTAGCGACTGGCGCTAAAAGCACAATTTCACCTTCACCTTGAACTGACGTAAAAGGTTAGGTAATTGACGTAAAAACTAGCGAGATTCACACGAATTTTTTCATATTATTTTAAAAAACTTCCAATGTCCGAGCTCAGCCTGCTAATTTTGCAAAAAGATCCCACAACATGAAGTAAGACAGAAAAAGAGACAGTTTTCATTTTCAAATATAATTTTCAACAAAATATTTTCTTTCTTCCAGTTTATATAATGCCAATCTGAAAAAGAAGAAAGAGAGAATCAGAACTGAAATGGATAGATTTGGGAAAAATCTGAGAAAATATGAAGTAAATGCTTGGAGTTATTTGGAGTAATTTGTGCACTCTTCAGAAGGAAGGCAGCATAGTGTTTTCATCTCAGAATTTCAGGTAGTGTTTCTATGCGCTTCATCATTAGAGTACATTTATAAAATACATGATAACAACAGGCACCAAGCCAGCGCTAAAAGGTTAGGGGGTCATAAGTAGGTAAACAGGAGTTTGTGGGCAGAGCCCTAAGAAATATTTTTACTTCATGTACTTTGGCAGGAAATGAGAGAACAATCCTTTTCAAAATTCATATGGGGTAACAAATCAGTATTTGAACAAAACGTGTTCACCCAGGAATGTTTAAGAAAGCAAAATAGAGGCAAATTTTTTTGTTAGGCCGCCCCCTTGGTTATGTGCCTGACTTACAACCATTTAACGAAATTCACTTTTAAGGAGCAGTTTATAAGAAACTCTAGAAGCCCTTATCCTTAAAAATATTTTAGAAGATATTTACTTTGAAGAAAAAAATAACATGTTTGGTAAAAATAACATTGTAGGGAAAGCTCTATCGCAAGACTGACTAGCTCAATACTCTTTTCTGGGCAATCATTAACAAAAAATTGTCTTATACATAAGTAGGACAATGATCACTTGATGGTGCTGTGGCGTCGTGGTGTAATCCAGCTGACCCATGGTGTCAAGAGCTCAGTGTGGTCAGGGTTCGAGCCCAGCCACGGTAGCATCACAGCCAGGGTCAAGGTCTTGATTAGTTAACCAACTACTGAGATCCTAGTGACTGGCGCTAAAACACCATTTCACTTTCACCTTCACCTAAATTTCTTGGGAAAAAACTGGTATTACCTTGTTTGCAACATCAAGAGCATCATAGTCAGGAGCAAGTCGCACATAAGCCTTTTTCTGTCCATCGGGTCTACAAAAAAAGATTTCTTAGGAAGGTAAAGGGGAAATGAACATTTTCATGGGAAAAGCATTTATATGAATTACAAACAGAACTCTTTTATTGACTTTTACTAACCTATTGATTGCATGAGTTCAGTCTATAAAATGAACAGGCTCTTGTGTATGTATGTCCATCAGTAGGAAGGCAGCACAGGTTTTATCAACATGATTGAAAATTCAGTTGATGTTTAACCCATGTGTTTCATCATTTGGATATACGCAAGGGGCCAGTGTTCTTAATGTCTTACGGAATGTGGCTGTAGATGGATTTTCTTACACGAGTCGAGAATTTTCTACAAAGTACACACAATTTTTTTTATAAGCAACTTCACTCGGGCCTAGTTCAAAAAGTTGTTTATTTTTGGACCTCTTCTGGCCACCTTTTAGAAGCAAAAGTTGCTTAGTAGTTGCTTAATTTTAACTGTATATTTTTACCCTAAGAATAGTCTAGAGGCTAGAAAAACAGCAAAATTTGGAGTTCTGCTATAGCTTTTAATGCAACATAACGCTAAAAACACCTAAGTTTACGGCAAAGTAATATTACAAATAAAATCAGCCAAGAAGTACCATTTCTATACCATTGATGTCTTCTGACACAATGTAGTCAATGAGTAACAATCCGTCGATATGCGAGTTTTGACGGCAAATGAATGGAAATAGCTTCTATGTTGATAAATCCTTGATTGCTTGCAGTGATAAAAATTATTTAAAATTAAAATTGTTGCTTAGGTTTTTTCCTGTGGTACTATACATTGCTTAAAGTCTTGGGCCTTCTACATCTTTGTTGCTGATAAGTGGTTGCTTATAAAAAGACTGCGTGTAGTTCCAACCATTCACTTTGAGGTCTGCTTGAAATGGGCAGAATGGTTCCAGACAGGAATGGATAGGAAATGAGGTCTTGCAATTTTCCAGAGGCTTTCTCAAAATGTTATGTTTTGAAGAGTTTTGGTGCAATGTATTCTCTCTCATGGCTCAGGAACAGTGAATTTGGTCACTTGTCAATAAGAAGCCTTTTAAACTGAAATCAGATTCAGCAGGTTTATCAGAGCTGATTTTGCAGTCTTATAATCTACAATTAGTTTAAAGGCAGTGCTTTTTCCTCCTCAGACCAACATAATACCTTTCCTTTTGCTTCTGACATGTTGAAAATTTGGTGTTTTAACAAAAGTGGTGCACTTTTTGCCCTGCTGACTTTGACAAGACATGCATTGCACATATGCAGCTCAGCAAAAATTTGGCTATGCAGCGCAGACCCAAATGGGACCAGCTTGCTGATCCAATTGAAACACAAAGCTCATTGGTGTACCCATTTGGCCTCAAGAAAAATAAGACTTAAAAGAATGAAAGTTTGGTAGCAGTCCTCTACACAACAGCCACTTCCTTTTGCAGCAGTTTTGTTGCCACAAAAAATGCAAAAAAGAATATAGATCTGCGAAAAAGCATTTGTTAGTTGGTTGACAATGTGTCTTTAAACAAGTTGTTCAATCTGTCAAAGAAAGCCAAATATTGCTTAGCCATTCAAATGTTTACCAGGTATGAAGAATATAACAATAAAGGTTTACCTGACGAGTGTATTGATCTTGGCAACATCAATAGAATACAGCTTCTTGACAGCAAGTTTGATTTGTGCTTTGTTAGCTCTGATATCAACAATGAAAACCAGAGTGTTATTGTCCTCGATTTTCTTCATAGCAGATTCAGTGGTCAATGGATGTTTGACAATTGCAAACTGGTCAAGTTTATTTGTTCTTGGTGCAGACCTTCTTGGGTATTTTGGCTTCCTTTCAAGTCTAAGGGTTTTTGGACGATGGAAGTGAACTGTCGTTCTGATCTTCTTCTTAGTTTTTGAATGGGCTCCTTTAAGGACGGTCTTCTTGGCCTTCAAGGCTGTGGCCTTGGCCTTTTCCTTACCTTTTGCTGTGAAGTAAAAGAAGGTTGAATAACTAGTTCAAAAACCCCACTCTGTGTGTTTGTGTGGAACAGGGGATTTCATACAACTATGATAGAAAAAGAAAGTTTCTTCCTGAAATATAGTGCTGTTGATACAAGGCACAATGAAGGGGCCGCATACAATCAACTCCACAGAACTCTTCTTGTTTCTCAAGACTTATGAGAGATCCTAACCCTTTTCTTTTGGTCTCAGGAAATCAGGAAAAACAGAGACTGCAGGCTCCTAAACCATCCAGATTCCAGAGCTGGAAGATTTTGCAAAGATTCTCATTTCCAAACTAACTTCTCCACAGTCTTCCACTTTTTAAAAAATGCATTTTTTGAGTCTGGAAATCATAGGCCTGCAAAATCTGAGAATCTTAGTTACCAAAGTTTATACATTTTGTACGTCCCATTGAAAGGATCTATAATCTGTAAAGAAAGGCTCATCAGAAGGAAGGCAGCATAGAGATATCAACATATCATGTCAGACATCTATGCATTTCATCATTTGAGTCTTGATTGCAGAGCAAGTGCCAGGAGTTGGGGGTCTGGCTGGGTCAGATGTCCAAGCCCTGGCTATTAAGAGGCTTGCAAAAATTGAAGTTTTCCTTCTGTTTGTTGTCGTTGCTTCTTTATTTTGAGTAGGTTGTTGCTTCTAGCTTTTTCAGCTAATTTTAGCCTACTATGCATAATGCACCCAGCCATGGGACCCCTAGTTTAACCAGGGTTCATTCCGTGTCACTGCCATGCTGGAGGATCTCAGTAGTCAGACTTAAAATAATAGGGACCTCGACCCTTGTTTTATAATTGAAATAATTGTCTAGGCTATTGAGCTTCTGACAGATCCACGGTCAGCTGGATAACACCACAGACTTCACGCACCGAGATTTCTTGCCCCACCCAGCCATGGGACCCCTAGTTTAACATCCCTTCTGAAGGATGGCAGAGTGCATTGGTTTGTCTTCCATCTGGAAAGTCACCCATCCAGATGCTGACCTCACATGACCAAGCTTAAATTCAGCTGTCTAAGAAGAACTAGCTGAGAAGCTTGGCCCCTCACACTGCTTCCACCTGAAACCCCATTAAGGCCTGGAACAATTATGACCCTAGGGCCGGCTCTGTCTTTCAATGGTACTGGTCAGAAACTCTCATGCATGTTCTCTCACACATTTCAGTCTTGCTAGTAGTGGCTGTCTTCCAATTCAATTCAACTCAACATTTATACCTATTTTTCTGTATGGGGTAGCATAACCCCAACATTTTACTTTTAGATTTACTGGATTTCCCTGCAACAATTTAGATACTTTAGTATGAAAGATACTAGTTGTGCTGCAAACACTCGTTTTGAACGAATGTTTTTCTTCTCGACGTGTCGTCCATCATAAATTATGGGCCTAGAACAGCTAGGGATATAAACCCGATCGGGAGGAAAGTAGCTCGATCGGGATGAAAGAAGCCCAATCGGGATGAAAACAGAAAAATTCTTTTGCAAATTTTCCTCCCGATCGGGATGAAAATGCCAGGAATGTCTATTTACGTATTCCGGGGGATATTTTAGATGTCATTTTCGAAATCTACGCCCCAGAAAACCCTGTTATGTGTAAAAAAATTTTGGGGTTCGCCGTGTGGATTTTCCAGAAATTGCGACTTTGTTAAAAATGACGTCATTTCCATTGTTCTACAGGCAGTTTATTGGAAATTTTGCGCGAAATTGTGTGGAGCACGAAAAAATGATGATAATTTTCATAAAAATTAGTTTACTTAGAGAGAAAGTTCCAAAACATTAGGCCAGGTCAACGGAAAACACGCAAGAAGGGTGCAGAACAATGGAAATGACGTCATTTTTAACAAAGTCGCAATTTCTGGAAAATCCACACGGGGAACCCCAAAATTTTTATACACATAACAGGGTTTTCTGGGGCGTAGATTTCGAAAATGACATCTAAAATATCCCCCGGAATACGTAAATAGACATTCCTGGCATTTTCATCCCGATCGGGAGGAAAATTTGTAACAGAATTTTTCTGTTTTCATCCCGATCGGGCTTCTTTCATCCCGATCGAGCTACTTTCCTCCCGATCGGGTTTATATCCCTAGCTGTAGAAAGAGGGTCATTTCGCTTGGCAATTTTCTACTTTAAAAATTTGCCCCGATTCCCTTGTAACGTTTGACCAACATAATCGATTCATTAAATGTCTACTAAAGAACAGTTTAGAAGAATTTAAAAGAGGATTACAAAGTAAAAAGCCATAAATTAAAGAAAACCTTTGGCTGCCGCTTTCGGTGCCATTTTCTGTGTCTACGAAGAGTGAAAGAACATGGTAAACGTGCTGCAGAATATTGACAACAACGCGCAGGCGCAGCTAGTCCCAGTCTCCCGTAAACAGAACCAAATCGAGGCTTTTTCGGTCCCAGGACTCTCCAAAATGAACGGAAAGTTTTGTATTTTGGCGGTTCTGAAGTTTTTGTGCTTGCTTGCAAAACAAAATATTTTTATTTCAAACGTCTATGATAACTACATTTTTGGATTAATAGAGGTCAAATATTGATGAATTATGCCTACCTCAAAGGCAAGGAAACGTAGACTGATTGCTAAGCAAAAGAGCAAGGAGAAAAAAGCACTGAGGACCAAGACAAGATTGGGCCTAAGTTTGCAAACACGTTCATTGCAGAAAAACAGCCGAATTTCGAAAGTTATTGGTGCGATTGCTGACTGCATGAAGAAGGCAGCAAATTTTGAAAAAGCCGGTGATGCTGCTGATAGAGTGCCGCTGGAAGAAGCTAGTAATGAAGCTGCTATTCAAGAATGGAAAACTTTGAGTCTGACGAATTTTGATTGTAGAAATATTAACTCTGTTGTTGTTCAAACAAGTCAAGAGAAAATTGAAAATAATTCGCAAAATCATCTTGTTTCGAGTCAACATGAGACATCTAGGTTAAGGCCGAAACAATCAATTGTGGATTTGCCCATAACAGATGGGAATATGCAAGAAATTGATGCCAAAAAGGATTGCACATCTACCTCCCACTTTTCTAAAATATCAAGGCTTGTTGATGTCATACAAGCAACAATGCTGCCTTGGAGCTTGGCAAAAACATTCATTCAGGTGTCTTGCATAATTGTATGTTTCAATCAGAGGGGCCAGAAGCAAGGCATCAGGGTTCCAAGCAGCACAAGCATAAGTAACAAATTCAAGGCAAAACGATAGGAAAATCAAAGAATTTCACAATTTAAATAAGGGCAAGGGGGCAACTGCTCCCATGCTTCTGGTGCCCCATGCTTCAATGTTGTTCTTAGGACCAGTGGCATAATCGAAAATTTCAGGGCCACAGGAAAGAAAGTCTGATTTTTATCTTCTGTATGTAATGATCATGATTAAACTTGTTGAGTAAGTTATTAACGGAAAACAGCCACTGATTCAATAAATGCCCCCCTTCCAAGAGTGATGATTATTAGCTATGGACAGGGGTGTTTAATAGAAGGGGGGTTTATTACATAATTCAAGTTTAGGGCCTGATTACTTGGAGGCAACCAGCCGGATTTGGCAAACTGGCTCATCTCTAAACAAGGTTTGATTTGACAGAATGGAGAATTCTATTGTTTCTAACTATCATCCAGCCTAATGAAGTGAGAGCTGTGATCAAAGGATGCTGATCTCACATCTCACCTTGCCTAGATCTGTGGGAAAAAAAATAATCTTTTGTTTCTCACTTTGCGTTTATTTGGAGAGGGGGCTAGCCTGTTCAAGCAAAATGAAATTTTGAAAGACAGGAGTGCAAAAGTGGTATTAAGCGAAGCCAGCTCACTGGGCTTGAAAATTTATTTATATAAATGCTCTGAAAAATTAAAATTCCTAGCTTGACTAGCTGGGGTGACCCCCTTCGATTTAAGCATGTTCTTAGAAAAGGTGTTAATTGGGTTTCTGTTCAACTTGTTCAAACTACTAGTTTGAGCAATCTCAATTCAGTGTTAGCCTTTGTCTCATGTCTAGAGTTAACCTAAGAGGGCATTCAAAGAGGGGGGGGGGCTTAAAATCAAAGTAACACAGTTTGCTTACTAAAAGTGTTCCTTTTTTCAGAGAATAAAATCGCTGTCTTTTGGAGTTACTGCTACAGCCATTAATGCAAAAGAAATAGATGATTTAAAAGAAAGAATTGCTACTGCAGAGAAAGAGATACAGATGCTTAAAGATAGAATAACAAATAAGGTGTAGTAACGCATTATTTTATTGTACAGGACCGCCTAAAGCACTGGCTACACTACACTTCAAATTTTTTGCTTGAAATGACGACCGGACATGATAATAAGTTTTTTGCCACAACCGTAAAACCAAAACTCCCGCAGATTTTCAAGATAGATTTAGGATTTCGGATTTGAATAGATTTTGGAACAAAATGTTCTGCAGCCTGAGGAAATACGGCCGCAGAACATTGGTTCGGTAGAGCTGTTTTGAGGCTTGTTTTAGCTGGTTGTCAATTACATTGCAGCGTGTAGCTGGTTTTCTTTGCATTGATGATGCAACGCATTGCAATGTTTTTGCCAATTTTCCTGGAAATTTGCTAGAGTCAATTCTTTACCGCGCAAGATCATTGTTGCAAAAATTCTGTCGCTTCACTTGCGTCGCATATGTTCAGGGTTTTTCAGAAAAAATCACTTTTAAGAGTGTTGCATCGGCAAAACAGGTGGAAAATCGAACTGGTACCCAAAGCTTCACTGCTTAACTAAACACAGTAATAGGCATGATAATCACCACTTATTATGACAGGCTTTTGATATATCAGGGTAACATTTGGGGAGAGCTCCAGCTCTCTCATCATCCGGCAATGAGAAATGTGGTTCACCGAGCTTCCTAGTCGATTTGGTTGCCGTTTTTCACACCTTGTTGAACTGACTACACGATGAATACAAGAAGAACTGCATTTCTCATTGCCAGTTGATGCAAGATGGAACTCTCTGCGCATTGACCAGCCCGTTTTTATTAAACAGGCTCTTGATATCTTTTTAATCCGACTTACAGACGAATAAGAGAAGAACCGCATTTCTCATTGCCAGTTGATGCAAGATAGAGCTCTCTCCATATGGAGCTGCCCGTCCCTATTATACATGCCCTAAAATGGATTAAACTGTTTTTATGAGTGCTTGATGATTTCCCAACTACATATTCCTTTTTAGTGTGAAAGTTGTACGTTGAAAGCCTCTGAAAGCACACAAAAGATAACATCATTCAATTAATGCCTCCTCTTGCTCCTCC
>JACTAT010000005.1:0-21972 GCA_014526335.1 Chrysaora quinquecirrha | reverse complement strand
GCACATTTCAGTCTTGCTGGTAGTGGCTGTCTTCCAATTCAATTCAACTCAACATTTTTACATATTTTTCTGTATAGGGCAGCATAACCCCAACATTTTAATTTTAGATTTACTGGATTCCCTGCAACAATTTAGATACTACCATGAAAGATGCTAGTTATACTGCAAACACTAGTTTGGTACAAATTTTTTTTCTTCCCGACTGTCGTCCATCCTGATGGGCCTACGATCACATTTCGCTTGGCAGTTTTTCACTATAAAAATATGCCCAGATTCCCTTCTAACATTTGACCAACATAATCGATTCATTAAATGTCTACTAAAGAACAGTTTAGAAGAATTATAAAAGAGGATTACAAAGTAAAAATGCATTAATTAAAGAAAACCTTTGGCTGCCGCTTTCGGTGCCATTTTCTGTGTCTACGAAGAGTGAAAGAACATGGTAAACGTGCTGCAGAATATTGACAACAACGCGCAGGCGCAGCTAGTCCCAGTCTCCCGTAAACAGAACCAAATCGAGGCTTTTTCGGTCCCAGGACTCTCCAAAATGAACGGAAAGTTTTGTATTTTGGCGGTTCTGAAGTTTTTGTGCTTGCTTGCAAAAACAAAATATTTTTATTTCAAACGTCTATGATAACTACATTTTTGGATTAATAGAGCTCAAATATTGATGAATTATGCCTACCTCAAAGGCAAGGAAATGTAGACTGATTGTTAAGCAAAAGAGCAAGGAGAAAAAAGCACTGAGGACCAAGACAAGATTGGGCCTAATAAGTTTGCAGACTCGTTCTTTGCAGAAAAACAGCGGAATTTCGAAAGTTATTACTGCGATTGCTGACTGCATGAAGAAGGCAGCAAATTTTGAAAAAGCTGGTGATGCTGCTGATAGAGTGCCGCTGGAAGAAGCTAATAATGAAGCTGCTATTCAAGAATGGAAAACTTTGAGTCTGACGAATTCTTATTGTACAAATAGGCCTAACTCTGTTGCTCAAAGACAAACAAGTCAAGGGCAGAACGAAATTAATTCCCAAAATCATCCTGTTTCGAGTCAACATGAGACATTTAGGTTAAGGCCGAAACAATCAATTGTGGATTTGCCCATAACGAATGGGAATATGCAAGAAATTGATGCCAAAAAGGATTGCACATCTACCTCCCACTTTTCTAAAATATCAAGGCTTGTTGATATCTTACAAGCAACAATGCTGCCTTGGAGCTTGGCAAAAAGATTAATTCAGGTGTCTTGTATAATTGTATGTTTCAATCAGAGGGGCCAGAAGCAAGGCATCAGGGTTCCAGGCAGCATGAGCATAAGTAACAAATTCAAGGCAAAACAATAGGAAAATTAAAGAATTTCACAATTTTAATAAGGGCAAGGGGGTAGCTGCCCCCACTGCTCCCATGCTTCTGGTGCCCCATGCTTCAATGCTGTTCTTAGGACCAGTGGCATAATAAAAAATTTCAGGGCCATGGGAAAGAAAGTCTGATTTTTATCTTCTTCTGTATGTAATGATCATGATTAAACTTGTTGAGTAAGTTATTAACGGAAAACAGCCACTGATTCAATAAATGCCCCCCTTCCAAGATTGGTGACTATTGGCTGTTAACTGGGGTGCTTAACTAAAGGGGGTTTATTACATAATTCAAGACTCAGGTGACAAGTCTAGAGTTAACCTAAGAGGGCATTCAAAAGAGGGGGGAGGGGGGCTTAAAATCAAAGTAACACAGTTTGCTTACTAAAAGTGTTCCTTTTTTCAGAGAATAAAATCATTGTCTTTTGGAGTTACTGCTACAGCCATTAATGCAAAAGAAATAGATGATTTAAAAGAAAGAATTGCTACTGCAGAGAAAGAGATACAGATGCTTAAAGATAGAATAACAAATAAGGTGTAGTAACGCATTACTTTATTGTACAGGACTGCCTAAAGCACTGGCTACACTACACTTCAAATTTTTTGCTTGAAATGACGACCGGACATGATAATAAGTTTTTTGCCACAACCGTAAAACCAAAACTCCCGCAGATTTTCAAGATAGATTTAGGATTTCGGATTTGAATAGATTTTGGAACAAAATGTTCTGCAGCCTGAGGAAATACGGCCGCAGAACATTGGTTTGGTAGAACTGTTTTGAGGCTTGTTTTAGCTGGTTGTCAATTACATTGCAGCGTGTAGCTGTTTTCTTTGCATTGATGATGCAACGCATTGCAATGTTTTTGCAAATTTTCCTGGAAATTTGCTAGAGTCAATTCTTTGCCGCACAAGATCATTGTTACAAAAATTCTGTCGCTTCACTTGCGTCGTATAATGTAGAGGTTTTGTTCGCTTGCGTCGCATATGTCCAGGATTTTTCAGAAAAAATCACTAAGAGTGTTGCATCGGCAAAACAGGTGGAAAATCGAACTGGTACCCACAGCTTCACTGCTTAACTAAACACAGTAATAGGCATGATAATCACCACTTATTATGACAGGCTTTTGGAACTCTCTGCGCATGGACCAGCCCGTTTTTATTAAACAGGCTCTTGATATCTTTTTAATCCAACTTACAGACGAATAAGAGAAGAACCGCATTTCTCATTGCCAGTTGATGCAAGATAGAGCTCTCTCCATATGGAGCTGCCCGTCCCTATTATACATGCCCTAAAATGGATTAAACTGTTTTTATGAGTGCTTGATGATTTCCCAACTACATATTCCTTTTTAGTGTGAAAGTTGTACGTTGAAAGCCTCTGAAAGCACACAAAAAGATAACATCATTCAATTAATGCCTCCTCTTGCTCCTCCACTGCCGCCACCACCACCACCACCTCCGCCTCCGCAATTGCCAGCCTTAAAGAGCAATTGTCACGGTAATAAGGTAAGCTTTTCGAAATTGCCTTCACTTTGTTCATGGAGTCTTTAGTTCAAATTTACCAAGCATTCTCACAATGACTTCTTAAAGAATTCTATTAAGATTATGCCCAACTGTATCTGGTGTGGTGTGTTCATGGTTGATAAAAAGGCAAATTCTATTTTAACTCTTATTTTAAATCCTTCCTTCAAAATGGGGTTCTTAGTAAAGGGGGGGGGTGAACTAGAGGGAAGAGACTTGTTAGAACTTTTAAGATATCTTTGCTAGTCCTTTGCGTACATTTTCTAGGCCAAGGCAACAAAGCATCAAACAAAGCTTAAAGAAGGCAACGTGGGAGCAGTCAATAACATGCAGATCACCAAAGATCAGATATTAAAAGTGAAACTAAAACGTGTTTCTTTTGAGAGTATTCAGACAACAAAAGATAAGACTGACCCGCGGATTATCACTCTTGAAGATTTACGTAATGTTAAACTGAGAAAGAGGCCACTGGGTAAAGAAAACGTCACACCATTAAGGGATATTTCAAATAATGGATTTGATGATATTGAAAAGAGGCTGAGCCTCTCAGTGGAAAAAAGGTATACTTTTGTATTGCTGCATGGTTTTAGACGTTTTTGCTTCAATCATCGTATAAATTCTTGCGGAGGAGCAATGAAAATATTACTAAGTAACTAACTAACTAACTGACTAACTAACTAATTTACTAATTAGCTAACTAACTAATCAATTGATTAACTGAGCAACCAACTAAATAACTAAAAAACTATCTGTCTTTCTAACTAAACTAACCAATTAACTACTTTTCTAACTGACTAACAAACTACCTAACGAACTATAACTTACTAACTGACTGACTGACTAACTAACTAGGTAAATAATTGACTGACTGACTAACTAACTAACTAGGTAACTAATTGACTGACTGACTGACTGACTGACTGACTGACTGACTGACTGACTGACTGACTGACTGACTGACTGACTGACTGACTGACTGACTGACTGACTGACTGACTGACTGACTGACTGACTGACTGACTGACTGACTGACTGACTGACTGACTGACTGACTGACTGACTGACTGACTGACTGACTGACTGACTGACTGACTGACTGACTGACTGACTGACTGACTGACTGACTGACTGACTGACTGACTGACTGACTGACTGACTGACTGACTCACTGTCTGACTAACTGACTGACTGACTGACTGACTGACTGACTGACTGACTGACTGACTGACTGACTGACTGACTGACTGACTGACTGACGGACTGGCTAAAACTATTTAGCTAGCTAATAACTAACTAACAAACCAACTAACTAACTTACTAATTAACTAACTAACTAACATTAAATCGAACTTACCGACTATCTAACTAACAAGCTAACTAACTAATTAACTATTTAACTAATTCACCAACTGGTGTTACTTACCAACTATTTTAAATATAATCTTTATCTTTAATTCTATTCGACATCTCAGCGTGGCCATTGAGTTGATTTAAATTCAAAACACAACATTCATCCGACTTCGCATCTCTGGCTGGTGCATTTTCATCTATTATTGGTTTTTTTCGGTCATTTTTTCACATTTAGGCCTGGCCAAATTAGGAGACAACAAAAGAGTAGTGAAGCGAGAGACATGCAAATGTTTCTGGGAGACAACAAAAACATTTTTTGTCTCCGTGACTCGGGGCACTTGTTGCGCGCTTGTCACTCGCATGTTTAGCCACCCTGGGAGACACGCTGAATGCAATGTCGCGTGCGACATGTCTCCTAGTTTTAGCCACTGATTTAGAATTACTTCACGATTTAAGATCATTCTGTTCATTTGTAGAACGCCGTTATCAAGGTACAATTTGCGAAAAACACTAAAGAAGGTCGACATGATTCGAAGTCCTGGAGGAACGCCTTTGGTTAAATCCATCATTGAGTCTGGTCAAGGGGTGACACCCTTGTTAACTGGGGCACTTCGCAAAAAGTTCAAGGTAAAGCATTTTTTGACTCATCGTATTTTTCATTTTACACCTTTTGTTTCGTTTTTGCTGCCATTTCCTAGCTAAGCCCCGTATTTTGTTGACTGATGTGGAGAGTGTCAGACGAAAAAAAGCTTTTAAGTATGCCCGAAAATGTTTCCGTCGTTTTTCGTAATTTTGAAGTGTTGTACAACTCAGAAACTATTCACTGCAATATTCCATATCGTTGAATAGACAGATTCTACTGCAGCACGAAAAATCTTGTCTGTCGGGAGTGGCTTCCAAATAACAAATTAATTTATATATAGAAATTAACTTGAAAAATATGAAAAATATGTATGGTGCTGAAGAAGGCTCAATATAGCCAAAACACAAAAGTCAAACGGAGGAGAGCCTTGAGCTGTATGACTTGGAGAGTTACCCGGCGATTTCATTGAGCTCTATAGCTCAGTGGAAACGTCGTTGGCTCTCTGGTTATGCAGTCCAGGTTCGAATCCCATCTATTGTGGTATGCCACTTGTGGAAAAATCTATCCTAGTATTCGCCATTCATGAAAAATATGAAAAATATGTATGGTGCTGTAGAAGGCTCAATATAGCCGAAACACAAAAGTCAAACGGAGGAGAGCCTTGGGCTGTATGACTTAGAGAGTTACCCGGCGATTTCATTGAGCTCTATAGCTCAGTGGAAACGTCGTTGGCTCTCTGGTCATGCAGTCCAGGTTCGAATCCCATCTATTGTGGTATGCCACTTTTGGAAAAATCTATCCTAGTATTCACCATTCATGAAAAATATGAAAAATATGTATGGTGCTGAAGAAGGCTCAATATAGCCGAAACACAAAAGTCAAACGGAGGAGAGCCTTGGGCTGTATGACTTGGAGAGTTACCCGGCGATTTCATTGAGCTCGATAGCTCAGTGGAAACGTCGTTTGCTCTCTGGTCATGCAGTCCAGGTTCGAATCCCATCTATTGTGGTATGCCACTTTTGGAAAAATCTATCCTAGTGTTCGCCATTCATGAAAAATATGTAGTAATTAACTTGTTTTGTTTTCATTAATTCCAGAACGTGAACCCGCCGTCAAAGGAAGACAGCCCAGTGAATTTCTGAATAATTTTTATCACCGATGGCAATGCCTAAGGAAAAGAATATGCTTAATAAACGGTATGTTTTTAATTAGAGAAACAATTTTCAAATTTCAATTTCTTATGTTTTATTATTTTTATATAACATTTAATAAATCGCCGTTTTTAAAACTATTTTTATCGATGTGGGACACTCTCAAATGCTTATACCACATTCACACTGCCAAGTTAAACTGGTTAAACTTAAATCAGTTCACTAAATGTTGTGCTGTGGTTGGTCAGTTTAGTAATTCGAATGGAATTGATTGGTTAATTGATAACCTGGTTTAAACAAAGCTGGATTCATAGTATCAGTGTGAAAGAAGTATAATGCTGTGAATTTCCACACACCTATCAAGATAACATTTCCGTCGGATTCAAGTCGTATAGATAGATACTATCATGATCTTTTGCAACTAGAACATTGGAAATGGAAAGCTTTTTTGATTTGATCAGTTTAAGTCTGAGCGCAGGCTAGGCATCACCAAATTCACGTCATGAACCCATTGTTAGTATTTTGGGGGTTATTCAGGGGGTACTAATTTGTAGCTAATGCATATAGGCTAGAGGTCAGTAGTGTGTTTCGAAACTTATATCAATCTGGCAGTAGAGCAGTTAAAATGAGACCTTGAGATGGGTGGAAAACACCTCCTGTAGGATTAGGGCTAAGCAAACACTATTTGTAACCGATCGTAATTTCATTAACACTCAAAACTTGTTCTAAACCATAAAATATCTTTAATTTCCTGTTATAACAAAAACTACGTTATTATCTATAAAATAGCCCGCGTAAGTTATCCTTAATCTTCTATCGCTGAGAAAATTTTAAAATATGCTATCTAAATCAACATTTATATTTTCTAATCAGTTTGACTTCGCACAAATTAGTTGCCTTTAAATGACATTGACGCGGTCTGTCTCTTGCGCAAAGCGGGCCTTTTTGCATCACCAATAACCGACGGTCTTCTACTTCGTGTAACACTATCAATTTCGATTTTGACATCGCTAGTTGTTACGTCATCAAGAGACTGTCGCTCTGGCTGTGCTGGTAAATACGTCGGACTATCCTGATGCGCTTTCAATGCCAGCATCCATTGCAAGTCCGAATACCAATGCCTTTTGCCATTTTTACGCATCTCTGGGCAAAGCTGGTATATGTCCTCGTAACTTATCCGTAATTTAGGCCGCGGTTCTGCTGATAGAGGTCGTTTAAATACAACATTATGACGCCTACTTTCACTCGCACTGCGACCAGAACTCGGCCGAGACCTTGAAATGACGTCATCTATGCAACTCACTGATAGGTTACTTGTTTTCCTGCCCCGCAGCAGCTGCGACGTCGGTGTGTCTGACATGATTCTCAGCCCCAGTCCACTTGAAGATGTGCTTCGATTCAACATTTCAGATTGCAATGTCCTTTCTTGGCCTACTTGCTCCTGTAAGTCCTCCAAAGACGATTTCTTTCTATACGCTTTTTTCTGTAAACGCTTTTGCAAGATATTCTTCGCAAATTTATCAACCATTGCATTACTGAATACGTCATCATCTTTGCCATCCTCGCTTTCGCTTGTTCTCATACGAGGCTGTGTTGTTCTCAAATTATCAGAACAAGAATCAGAGCCCTTGGTCAGCTCCGCCTCAACCTGTTTGTGTTCTGACGTCATTTCATCATTTGGACCTTCGCACTGGTTGTCGTCCACATCGTTTATTTCCATGTGTTCTGTTTTTCTCACAATTTTTGCGACCATTCCATGACTAGCGTTATCTGCTAGTACAGTGCCTAAATTCTTAGAGTTGTCACTCAACCCTTGGCCGTCACAAGGAAATTCGTTTGTTGTTGCTGCAGTTTTTGTTGTTGCTGTTGTTGTTTTTCTGTCCTTATCTGACTCTGTTTTTCCATCAGTGACTTTCGAAGTTGAATTTCCCGCGCTTTTTGCTCGTTGACTGACGTTCCTTTGATTCTTAGCACCAACACTATTTACTTCATTGTCACCCTGTATCCAAGTCTTTTTATATCTTATCCACTCTCTTCTATTCTGCTGTGACAAAGTCTGCCGCATTTTCGAAGCCAAAGTAGGCCTCACCAGACTCCCATTGTCTTTAATTTCCACGTGATCATTTACCAATGAAATATCATTTTGAAACAATGGACAGATTTGAAGGGACTCACTTGCTTTCCCATCATTTCTTAGAATTTCTACTATTTCCTCGTTCCCAATCCTTTTTGCTTCTAAATAAGGCGTAACGTCACTATGGTTTCGTTTGTCAATGTTGACATCCATTTTTCGCATTGTTTTGACTAAAATTCGGACCAGTGGAGCGTTCTGGGACCGAACGGCATACATCAAAGCAGTGTCCCCTCTGAAATCGGCCGCATTAAAATCAATATCTACAGACACTTTTTTAATAAACAATTTGACAATGTCTAATTTTCCACTTTTGCAAGCCCATGAAAACACACTGACTCCTCTTTGGTCCGTAATATTCAAATCCGCTCCCTTGTCCAGTAACAATCGCAGAATCTGGTTCCGGGTTTTAACCTTGTCATCATCCAAGGCACAAGCGAGCATCAACGGTGTCATTGCGTTTTCATCGAAACCATTGACGTCAATGTCGCAACTCTCATCCTCCAATAATAATCGAATTTTGTAGAGTCGCCCTGTCGATATATACTCGTAAAATCGTTGCTGATGGACTTGCGCTAGTCTCTTGCTGTCGTAAGAGTACATGTTGACGCGAATATCGATTTTGCGACAATTTTACGAGCAAGATATATAGTTAAGGACTTTACCGAGAGTTACGAAGCTCCAGCGACTAACGACCAGACGACTTATCAGATTCTCGTAATGTTCAGTTCATATTCAAACCAAGCTTCAATGACGTCAAGTTACGATTTACGAGACCAGGGCACAGCTTTCTCTTTGCTCGCACTTTGATGATAAGCAGCTTTATGTCACTTAGCGTAATCCTCTAGTTGTTTCGTTTCCTAAGTTTTAATCTTCGGTGTTCTCCTCAAGATATTTCCCAGTAGAAGCGATCTAGTTTCCTAACTTGCCACTGTTTCTGGCTCGGCCTAGAAGTCGTCTTAGTTTCGCAATATCTTCTCAGAATAGCTTTCCACAATTTCATAAATTCTTGAACGTCTGAAACCCATAGAAAACTTGGATAATTCGAGCTAAAATCGAACCACAAAATTAACCAGGAAAAGCTATCACGGGAGCTTTAACCTCACCTTGTCTCGATGTCGTTCTGTGTCGTTCTGACAACGAAATAATATTGAAACTTCAAAGCAAGGAACTCACTATTCCAAAGTCAATATTTGGCTCTCCATTTTCTAGAATCCTTCAGAGTTTGTTGAGGTCTTTGTTCGCACACCAGACTCACAAATGGAAATAGTTGCCATACATCAATGCCCTCTTGTCGTGAAAGTTTTCAGGTTGTCATGGCAGCGAAGGCATTTTGAATAGGCCGCAGCTAACGTGTTTGACAAAGGTGATTTCTTTAGCAATTAAAAACTCAATGGCCCGGTTTTGCTGGTTTTCAATGTCTGCACTTGTGGGAATGCGAAATAGTGCGAGGTGAAGTGTTCCCAAGTGAGTTTTTCAAACAGAAAATAGTGTCCCACTGAACCTGGCTAAAGTGATTTTTGCCGACATAAATGATTTATTTTGCAACTAGAGACGCATTTGGAGTTTGTAAAGTGAAACGAGAACTTGGTTGGCTTCACGCAATTTAATCCGTGCTCGGGATCCCGTTTCACTTATTTCTTTTTATTGGGTAGGCTAGCTAACCTTAAGCAATTAGGGCTGAAATTTTGCTTAACTTTTTAGTTTTTAGTAAACATAGCCTTTCTTATAAAGCACATCGTTGCAAACTTGTAAATTAGTACGAACTTGGCAAGAAAGCGCCAAGATAAGTGCGAAAATGCATCCTACCCCCACCCCCACCCCTGCTAGAACTGTGAATCAGCAATCAGCTGATCTTTTGAGAAGATCGTTACCCTGTGTCTGACCTCGTTCTTGATTTCCCATTTCGATTCGTCATGGAAAAGAATAGTTAGTTTTGCTAATGGCGGCTGAGATTTCCACTTCAAGAAGTGAAAGTTTGCCTTTTGAGGAATAAAAGTTACGAGAAGAATCCAAGCTAAGTATAAAATAGATTTTCAAAATAAAACTCTCAAAGGAAAAAAGTTTAACGAATTAAAATAGAAGCGTCGTGACATTCTCAAGGTGCCGTTATCTCAGATCTGTGTCGAATTATCCCCTTGCTTAGGATTGTGTTGATTTCAGTTCAGGATTCAGGATTCGGTTCAGGATTGGGTTCAGTATTGAGTTCAGGATACGGGGTTGCATATTACGTGGAATAACTTCTGAATGAGAGCTCTAAAAATTCGGCAAAAATAACCATTGGATTCTCCATGAATTTCTCTACCAGCTTTTATACTTTTAAGTCCTTTATGGTATGAAATTCAGTACAGCGGTGGTTGT
Organism: Chrysaora quinquecirrha; assembly: GCA_014526335.1. NCBI lineage: Eukaryota > Metazoa > Cnidaria > Scyphozoa > Semaeostomeae > Pelagiidae > Chrysaora > Chrysaora quinquecirrha. Next base: position 11,523 of record JACTAT010000005.1, on the reverse strand, counting down.
GCAGTACAGCGGTGGTTGTGCAGTACAGCGGAGGATAACATCAGTACAGCGGAGGATATCAATTCATGACTAAATCAACATTAATCGTTGTTTTGAATACTTGCAAATACAAGAAATCACAAAAACAAATTGGCTTGCAAACTTGTTACGTACCTTGATAAAAATCGCTAAAACTGTAACTAATTATGGATATTGAGTAGTAATAGAAACGTATAATACCATTGATTCTGATTTCGTGAGATGAATTTTGCATGCGATATTTCCAGTGGCTAGTAAATATTTGCGAGCGGAAAATCGCAAGCCAATTTGTTTTTTGTGATTTCTTGGGGATTTCTTACGGTATTTGTATTTGCAAGTATTAACACCGATTAATGTTGATTGAGTCATGAATTCAGCACTTTGTCAAAAAAACTGTACAATTTTTTTGCAAAACTAACTCTCCGTAGTAAAGCAGCAAATGTTGGAGAAATACAGGCACTTAGTAGCCAGCCAGTCTATTCCAATAATCGCAGCCCACAGTAGGCTTGAGCTTGATTGTGTGAATTTATGCTGTCCCGTAATGTACTGGTTTTCTAAACCTATCGAATGGGAAGAGCGAAACGCGTCTGTTTCTGCGCACAGATACTGCCATATTCGTGCAACACCGTTGCAATTTCTCAAACAGGTTGCACGCCCACCGCTGTACTCATGGTATCCCACCGCCCTACTGAACATCCACCGCTGTACTCATGATATCCCTCCACTGTACTGAACATCCACCGCTGTACTCATGATATCCCTCCGCTGTACTCATGTGATCCCACCGCTGTACTGAACATCCACCGCCGTACTGATGGTATCCTCCGCTGTACTGATGGTATCCTCCACACAACTCATGGTATCCCTCCACTGTACTGAATATCCACCGCTGTACTCAAGTCATCCCTCCACTGTACTGAACAACCACCGCTGTACTGATGGTATCCCTCCGCTGTACTCATGGTATCCCTCCACTCAACTCATGGTATCCCTCCGCTGTACTGAACATCCACCGCTGTACTTATGGTATCCCTCCGCTGTACTGATGGTATCCCTCCACGCAACTCATGTTATCCCACCGCTGTACTGAACATCCACCGCTGTACTCATGGTATCCCACCGCTGTACTGAACATCCACCGCTGTACTCATGGTATCCCTCAGCTGTACTGATGATATCCCTCCGCTGCACTGATAATATCCCTCTGCTGTACTGTACAACCACCGCTGTACTGCACAACCACCGCTGTACTGCACAACCACCGCTGTACTGCACATACGTTATCCGGGGTGTTTACGTTGTTGGAAAAATCTGTCAACAGAAGTATAGGGTGTCAAAGTGAGGTGAATAACGTCGAGGTAGGTTCGGAAAAAAATCGGATAAGTTAATTTCTAGACAGATAATATATTTTTTTCCCAGCTTTTGGACCTTTCATGAAGATTTGAGCGCTTTTTCTATTTTTAAGGCTATCAGGAAAACAGCCTAACACAACAGCTGAGCTCGTTTGAGAGAAGAGATTGGGGGTCAAAGTGAGGTGAATAACTTTCGACTAAGCTGCTTAAAAAATCTTAAAAAATCATTTTCATACAGAAGCTGAATTTCTCTCCCAGCTTTTCTACTTTTTATGGCATTTAGAGCACAAATTTTATTTTTCGAGTCCCGTTGAAAATAGCCGTGGAATAATCCATGCCGTTTTCGACGCTGTTTCGACGCAAAGACAGTGCATCAAAGTGAGGTGAATAACATTCCAGCAGACGTACCAAAAAATAGGAAAAAATAATTTCTAGACAGGACACGAATTGTGCTTTCAGCTTCTGTACTTTTTAAAGCTGTTTGGATCAATTTTAAACTATTTTAGAGATGAGGATTTTGGCCTCTGAGAACTCGCATGTCATTTTGGTCTCTTTCAATCCAAATAAAGGGTGTCAAAGTGAGGGGAATAACTTTCTTCCACAAGCCCGTAAAAAGCTGAAAAAATCCTTTTTAAATACAGTATGCTTTTGTTTCCCAGCTTTTCGGCATCTTATGAGCATTTGAAAAGTATTTCTATTTTTGCCCCTTCGTGAAAATCGCCTTGGAAATTTGCATGCAGTTTTCGGCCTGTTTCCACGCGAAGACATCTAGTCAATGTGAGGTGAATAACTTTCTTTATCAAGTCCGTAAAAATCTGAAAAAATCCTTTTTAAATACAGTATGCGTTTGTTTCCCAGCTTTTCGGCATCTTATGAGTATTTGAAAAGTATTTCTATTTTTTGGCCTTTCTTGAAAATAGCCTTTGAAAATGAATGCAGTTTTCGACATGTTTCCACGCGAAGACATCTAGTCAAAGTGAGGTGAATAACTTTCCTTAGAAAACCCGCAGAAATCTGGAAAGGTCTCCTTTAGATAGAGGAAAAACTTCTCTTCCACTTTATTTGAATCTTATGTCATTTTGAGCACTTCTTCTATTTTTTCCAACTTGCTCAAAATCGGCCTTAAATGAAGACGGACTTTCAATCAGAACGCACAACCCGACTCGAACGGGTTTGTTATTGTTTTCATTGTGGGAAATTGATTGACAGCGTATGATTGACATTTGCCTCGCCCTCCCACCTCAGCCGACGTCTTCGGTTTCGTCTGCCCACATTTTCAAAATGTGGTTCTCACGCTAGCGAATCTATAATCACTACTGTGGTGGATAATCACTACTGTGGTGGTACTATTTGCATACTGTGGTGGCAGTTTTGGCGTACTGTGGTGGATAATCACTACTTGTGGTGGTTTACTATGCTTGCGGTGGTGGCAGTTTTGGCGTACTGTGGTGGATAATCATTACTTGTGGTGGTTTACTATGCTTGCAGTGGTGGCAGTTTTGGCGTGCTGTGGTGGATAATCACTACTTGTGGTGGTTTACTATGCTTGCAGTGGTGGCAGTTTTGGTGTTTGTGGTAGCCTGCGTGCAGCCTCAACTCATCTAACCGAAAGAGTAGAGTCTGCGCAACAATGAACGAAAGCTTGTACTGGCCTCTTTTTCAAACAAACCCAAGCGGTAAATCTTTTGTATGTCTATTGTTTATTAACCAATCAGCTCCGGTTGGCAAAAAACTGCCAACCAGAGCTGATTGGTCAAATGCTAATTTCATTGTTTTATTATAGTCGCGCCGCGTAGACACAGCTGGTTTGCGTCGCGCGATCACTTTCTTTGCCAAAACAAAATGGCGAATGTGTCTTGGTTGCTGCACGAAAATGTTTGTTGGAGTAAGGGTGGTTTACCGGAGATCTACCTTACGAAAAGCACTATTTTGATCAATTGAAGCCATGCCAAGAATAGAAACAAGCAACCCATGGATTTTCAAAAGCGAGTTGTTTATTTCTGGCCATCTAGAATAGATAGTAGCCTACTACTTGGTTTATCAGAAGAGGGTGCACCCGGTGTCTCTGTGCACAACAAAGAACAAAAAATACAGATAGTAAGATTTAACTTGACTTGTCTTGTCTGGTAGATTACATGCATTTAACTTAATCAGTATAAATAATTACAATACCTCTCAAATAAATTTTCCATGTTATAAAGTAGCCCTAACAGCTGTGATGTTACTGTAGTTATGTATAAGTAGTTTATGAAGGATTTACGACCAGTAAATGTTTGTGCCTGTAGTCATAAATTTTTGAAAGTTTATGCTGTTTTTATTTTCTTTGAATTGAAGTCTTTCTTCAGAAACTAGAATCATTTGCTCAACCATTTAAAAGCTTTGCAATCAATCTAGGGCAGCAAAAATCCAAATATTTTTGTCAACCTTCCCAAAGCTGTCTTGTTTCAATGTTTACAAACTGAAAACATGAAGTGTTGATACTAATAATGTGACATCCATAATTATTGTCGGATTATTTTTCAGTGCTATTCAAGAGAAAAGAACACCAACTTAACCTTTTAAGATTTGGTGAACAGTTTGCAAGCCATCCTTAACTTAGTTTTATGGTTTAATTAAATGTACATTCACTCAGTATTAGGTCATTAAAATTAAATCTGAAAACTGAAACTGGTAGCAAATGACACAGCTTGCTTGTGGATTAAGGTGAAGGCAGTACTGGTATCAACCAAAAAGCAGAAAAATGTCTGTCAAATCAAATCTATGAGCAGACCCATAGCCTACAATATTGACAAATTTTTTTGAAGTTAGTAACTATCAAAACACCAAAAAAAATCATTGTAATACACTGCAAAAATTCATGGCAATTTCATCAAAAATCATAAAGCAAGGACAAAATCACAGTTAATTGAAGAATAACTGGGACTGAGATAGATGCATACTTTGAAACTAATGAATACTGTAAGTCCAGTACCAAGAAAAGTTCAAACTCTACATTTTAAGCCTTTCCTTGATCAAGCAAGAATACTTACTGGGGATAATTTGAGAGTTATGCAAAAGAAAGGCTATTTATAAACAACAAACTTATAAATAAAAACAGTACAGTAAAAAGCTTTGCATCTTTCTATGCATCTAGGATATATCAATCAACCTATTTGTCTGTAGCACTCTTTCCTTAGAGAGGTCAAAAGAAAAAAAATATCCAAGTAGCTAACAAAATATAAATATATGAAGATGCTCCTGCCAGTCAAGTGATAAAAAAGTTACATACACCAAATACCAGATGATGCTGTCTAGATGATATTTTGTCAGGTCTTTTAGCTTGTGTTTAGGGTATCCTTAAAAGTTACACTAATTTAATTGCTCTTAAGTTTCGATTGAAAGTTTTTGTTGAAGAATTGACTGTAGAAACAGCAGTGTTCAATGGTCAGCATACGAATGGTCAGGTATATGAAGTCGTATAAATTTTACATGAATGGTCAGCATCCACCAGCAGTTAATCGGGCCTACGCAAGAGTTAGGCCCCGGCCACAGACAGCAAAGAACTTGTCACTTTTCAGTTTTTCAGAAAGATTTTCTTGGCCAAACGTTTTTATAAATGTCCAATACAGCAAAGTTTAAATACAAGACATCATTTTGTTTCGAAATTCATCGCAAAGAACTTCTTCGTAAAGTTACGGAATTACACACAGCTTCAAACAACTTCCTCAAATCCCGAAATGCTAGTAGGCGGTAATTAAAAACGCTCCGCGAATGCTCCAACGGTTGTTTTCATCGGAAAGAGGTTGCATTTTTGCTGACTCAGCTGTACAAGCTTTCGTTCATTGTTGCGCAGACTCTACTCTTTCGGTTAGATGAGTTGAGGCTGCACGCAGGCTATACTTGTGGTGGGTTATAATGCTTTATGTGGTGAATACGAAATCATAGCAAAACTATAGATCAAGCAAGAAAAAACCACAAAATCCACCACAGTACGAGTTCTCAGAGGCCAAAATCCTCATCTCTAAAATAGTTTAAAATTGATCCAAACAGCTTTAAAAAGTACAGAAGCTGGAAGCACAATTCGTGTCCTGTCTAGAAATTATTTTTTCCTATTTTTTGGTACGTCTGCTGGAATGTTATTCACCTCACTTTGATGCACTGTCTTTGCGTCGAAACAGCGTCGAAAACGGCATGGATTATTCCACGGCTATTTTCAACGGGACTCAAAAAATAAAATTTGTGCTCTAAATGCCATAAAAAGTAGAAAAGCTGGGAGAGAAATTCAGCTTCTGCATGAAAATGATTTTTTAAGATTTTTTAAGCAGCTTAGTCGAAAGTTATTCACCTCACTTTGAACCCCAATCTCTTCTCTCAAACGAGCTCAGCTGTTGTGTTAGGCTGTTTTCCTGATAGCCTTAAAAATAGAAAAAGCGCTCAAATCTTCATGAAAGGTCTAAAAGCTGGGAAAAAAATATATTATCTGTCTAGAAATTAACTTATCCGATTTTTTTCCGAACCTACCTCGACGTTATTCACCTCACTTTGACACCCTATACTTCTGTTGACAGATTTTTCCAACAACGTAAAGCCGTTTTTCAAAAATCTGTTAAAAATAGAATTTCATACCATAAAGGACTTAAAAGTATAAAAGCTGGTAGAGAAATTCATGGAGAATCCAATGGTTATTTTTGCCGAATTTTTAGAGCTCTCATTCAGAAGTTATTCCACGTAATATGCAACCCCGTATCCTGAACTCAATACTGAACCCAATCCTGAACCGAATCCTGAATCCTGAACTGAAATCAACACAATCTTGGTTAGGCCCAAAAGAAAAGTTTCAGTTTTCGCCTCAAAATGGTTCTCTTTCGACTCCGACTGGCAGCTCGCAGATTGAGAATAAACGGAAATTTCATGCTTAGAAGTCATCATACTGCTAAAAGTGGAGAATGTTTGCCAAATATTGCCAAACTAAGTGAGCGAAAAATCCTTAAAATCAGAGGGAAAGACTCCAGCAAATTTCTGCAAGGAATTATTACAAACGATGTAAACTGCTTGGTGGAAAAACATACAAATGTTATGTATGCAATGTTTTTGAATGCCCAAGGAAGGGTCTTGTATGATGGGTTTTTGTATTCCATACCTCATAAAGACAATGAGTACCTTTTAGAATGTGATGCAGATGCAGCAGATGGTATTACAGTGCATATGAAAAGGTATAAACTGAGAGCAAAGGTAGAGGTATCAGATGCAAATGAGGTTGAAGCCTGGGCTATGTTTTCATGTGGCGAAGGCAAGTTTGATGCACATGCCTCAAAAAGTAACCAGAATGCTCTAATTTGTCAAGATCCTAGACTCGACCGATTAGGCATGAGGATAATTATACCTGTGAATCAGTCTCCTATGGATCTTCTTGGCATTAAAGATTGCAGCCCTGCTGACACTTCTCTTTACAAGATGCATAGGTATGCACTTGGTATTGCAGAAGGGATGCAAGAAATACCTTCTGGCAATGCGCTGCCTCTAGAGTACAACCTGGCATTAACCAATGGAGGTATTCTAACATAAGTTGTATTATTGTTGATTCATCTGGAAGTAGGGACATTATTGCCCTGGATCACAGGGTATGTGTGCTCCCTATCTCCCAGAAGTTAAAATTTGTCAAGTTTGCCTGAAATTTGTTGCTCAAATCAAGTGAATTTTGTTTTTTGTTTTTCAAACCAAGTGAATTTGTTCCCGAAATTATGGACTTTATCATATTGTTTGCCTTAAAAAATCACACCCTGTGCCCAATTTACAAGGTCCCTGCCCACAACATAAGTCTGTTAGTCAGTCAGTCATTTGCACCTTTGGTGGCCCTGAGCCGCATCGGCAGCTTCATTGTTGCAATCCAGCTTCAAAATTTTTGATTGGCTAACGTCTATCCAGATCTTGTTTTTTATTCCATTGAAGTGAATTTTTTGCCTATTTTGATGTTTTAGATTCTGACAAGTGTCAGAAAAAAAAGCTTTTCATGTGTTGAAATTTTTTGCTGTGTTGATCTTTAGATATCCCACCCAAATGTCCCCCCTGTATAATGTATCTACATGGCTCAATGTACTTCTCTATTTGCAGTGAATTTTCAGAAAGGTTGTTATATTGGCCAAGAGCTAACCGCCAGAACACACCATACTGGAATCATCCGTAAACGACTAATGCCTATTCAACTAAAAACAAGGACTCTGATTCCAAAACAGACTCTGTTTCATGTCCGCAGTTTGCTGCTCAAACATCAATCAAAACAAACACAGGGAAATCGGCTGGGAGGCTTTGTGCGATGCTTGGAGAACATGGATTAGGAATTTTGAGACTTAAAGAAGTATTTGATTCTGATTATTTGCTTGCTGTTTCTAATGAAGGAAATGAAATTATGTTGACTGCAGAACGACCAAGCTGGTGGCCAGAAGAATTGAAATATTAGAGGGAATGTGAGCTGTCTAACTGTTTAAAAGTCTTGGTGAATTTATTTGTGTCATGTGGCTGCTTTTCAAATGTTACTATCCTTAATGCAATAGATCTTTTTGGCGAAAGGCTGCCTAGACTGAAATTTTTCATAACTTCAAGAAATCGAGTTTTCGATGCTAAAATCATATAAAGCATCTAAAAATTAGTCTAGGTGCAAAGTTTCACTAGCGTAGCGGTTGTGCGATTGATTTTATGAGCCTTCAAAGTTCCCGATTCTATAAGGACTTTGAGTGTGAATAGTGATTGGAGATGAAACACCCCACCGGGTCTGACCTATATAAAGTCGCAAACTTTAGACGCTCATAACATCAATAATATAAGTGCTAAAATAAAATAGTAACACTTTCACCTAGACTAAATTTTGGCCGCTTGATACGAATTTGGTATAGAAAACTGTCTAAATGTCTCTGCTCTTCTTCGCAATAACAACTGAGTCTATTATATTATCCAATCAACTGGAATTAATATTTTGATCAACTTGAATATATCCTATCTATTAATTGGAACTGATTTTCGTCTGCTGTCAACACCTGCTCTTTCTATAACATGATTTTTCTGGCATTTCGAAGATTTAGATTCATCATAAAGCTGCGTTGCCCAAATGAGGTTTCAAATCTGCAGTAGGATCGTTTATATGTCACACGTGTACTTCTTCGGTCAGTAGTAGCTGCCACTTGCATGGTACTATGAAACCGCTGTCTCTCGCCTCCGTGTATTAATATTATATACTGTCTTCTCTCGACTATGATTCTTTATATTTCATACAATCACCTTTTTCATATCGTGAAAAACTGTCAACAATATTGTTTCTACGTGTTGTTAAATTTTTAAACAAATTTAGGCGATGTTTGACTTGTAAACCGTTGTTAGTTAAGTTTCTTCTGGTTACTTTCACACCCAGGATCAATGAAGCAGAAACTTCACAGCTTAAAAAAAGTGAAATAAATGCACAAAACCCTACAAAGCACCTTGTGGCTCTATGTTTGCATTGCACACCTTTCCTCTGAGGCATTCGCTCTCCAGCAGATCAGAACTAGATCGGTTGCATTTGTTCACCACATTATAACATTGATTTCCATTTGTAAACATCGGTTAACATTGGTTGCCCTTTGTACACATTGGTTACCATTTGAAAACACGGGTTACCAACTGTAAATATTGATTACAATCCGAAAACATTGGTTTCCATTTTTAAACATTCTATCTTTTATCATTGGTTACCGTTTTGTAAACATTGGTTACCATTGATTGGTAAGCATTGGTTATCATCTGTAAACATTTGTAACGATATTTAACCATTGGTTATCATTAGCAAACATGGGTTACCGTCTTTGAACATTGTTCTTATCTGTAAACATTGGTAACGATCTGTAAACATAGGTTACCATTTTAAAACATTGGTTACCATCTGTAAACAGTGGTTACTATATTAATACATGGGTTACCATCTGCAAACATTGGTTACCGTCTGTCAACATTGGTTACCATCTTTAAACATTGTTTACCATCTGTAAACATTGGTTACAATCTTTAAACATTGGTAACCATTTGAAACATTGGTTACCATCTGTAAAATTGGTTACTATTTTATTTCATGGATTACCGTCTGCAAATATTGATTACCATCTGTGAACATTGGTTACCATCTATAAACATTGTTTACCATCTGCCAACATGGGTTACGATCTCTAAACATTGGTTACCATTTTCAAACATTGGCTACCATCTGTACACATTGGTTACCATTTGAAGCATTTGTTACCACCCTTAAACATTGGTTACTATTTTAATACATGGGTTACCATCTGCAAACATTGGTTACCATCTGCAAAAATTGGTTACCATCTATAAACATTGTTTCATCTGTAAGCATTCATCTATTAACATTGGTTAACATTTTCAAACATTGGTTACAATCTGTAAACATTGGTAACGATCTACAAACATTGGTTACCATTTTTAAAGATTGGTTACCATCTGTTAACATTGGTTCTAATCTGTAAACATTGGTTATCATTTTTTAAACGTTGGCTAACATTAGTTACCATCTATTAGCATTGGAACCATCTGTTACCATCGTTTACATCTAATTACCATGTGGTAAAAGGATGGTAAAAACCTGTAATCAGACATCTTTTCCCTTAACATGTTTTAATTTAACTCCTCTGTAAGAAGGCAATCGATTTCTAGTACAACAAATGCAGTCAAATCAAACTGACGGATTGAGAAAAAGAGGACAGTAGAATAACGTAGACAAGCAGAACATTACTAGTTAATCAATTTTACATAGTCCAGTCGTGTTAAATATAACCAAACATTACTTTAGCGAGGATTTTGTTTTAAAATAGACAGTCTGCTGATATTAAGGCTAGTACACAATAATTTGTTTACAAACATAAAGCATTATAAACTTTTTGACAAATCAACTTCTGGAAGGAAAACACTCTAGCAAAGTTGTCCTTAATCAAATTCTAAATGTCCCTAATTTTTAAAGTTCCTTATTAACTATACTAAATTTAAATGTTGTTAACGTAGACCCCGTTTACACTATGCCGGTATGAGATGTATACGGTACGAAACAATACCGTTTTCGCATTGTGTCTACACTATGCCGGCACATTTTTGATATGAATACGGTACGAAATGAATAAGATGCGCTAACCAGCTTCACCTGCAAATGGGATAGTGTAAACGCCTGAATACGGTACAGTTTAATGTTGCTTTGCTGACTGAATGAAAGAAAAAACAATTACTCTTTGTTCTTGTTGACATTAAATAATAGATTATAGACAAAAACCGAAGACCTTGCTCATCGTATTCATTTCATACCGGCATAGTGTAAACGAGGACTCCCAATTCCCCATCCGATATGAAATCATTCTGTATTCATTTCATACCAGCATAGTGTAAACGGTGCCCCGGGAAGAAATGGTTAAAATCAAATGAAAGTAGATTAAACAATAGAGGAAAAGCCTTTGAATCTCTGACCCTCACTATAAACTAAAATGGAACACTCATTAAGTTTAATAACGACAATATTTTCCTTCCGAGAGGTTATTCCTTTGTAGAAATTAACCTCCATGCAGCAGGCAATAGCACATCCTCACAACGAACAATAGCATTGGTCTCACAAGTGTCCGCTATGTGGAGGTTCAACTGTATATCAGAAAGAAGGGCTGCTGATTTTATAATTTGAAATTTGGTTTTAATTTTTCAACGGTTTTATTCATCCTAGAACTTGAAGGGTTTGCTGAGTAGGTTTTTCATAAATCTACTACAAGAGCTTGCAAACGCGAAAAATTCAAACAACTGAATAATGGAAAAACACTCAATTCTATGATGCAAAAAGCTGGTTGAAGCTAGTTGACCTTCAGTGCCATTCAACCAATCAGAAACTGGTTTTAATTGGTTTATATATATATGTCAAACTTTTTCTAACCGGTTTAAAAATTTTGAATCGGGTAAAAGAGACAATATTGCAAGTGCTCCAAAGCTTTCGGTAGGCGTTTTAGATTTAGATTAACGAAGGATATATTTACAATTTAAATCTAATTCTATCTGAATTTTTTAGTCCGAGAAATTTGCGATGTTTACGCAAAAACCAACCAGAATAAAAACAGCAAAGCAATCCATAGGAATAATCGTGAAAGAAACTGCTCTTGTTGTGCCTGTG
>JACTAT010000499.1:29506-40040 GCA_014526335.1 Chrysaora quinquecirrha | reverse complement strand
TCGAAAATTGTATCCGTACCCATCTGGAACCGTTCCACCCGTTTCAACGAGACCTCGAAGGGAACGGTTCCAAATGGGAACTACTTTCTAGGCGATCCCATTTGGGTACGGCTAGCAGTTCCATTTGAAACGGTTCCAACAGTTCTCGTTGAAACGCAACGCCTATCCGTACCCATTTGGGGACGGTTCCAAATGGAACCGATCCCGTGTAAACGCTGCCTAAAAGACGATCGTATCCAAATACAAATTCCAAGGCAACTTGAAACAAATATAGAAAACCATCTCAACCCATATTGACATAAGATTACCTTGGCAACAGGACAAAAAAAAATAACAACAACAACGCTGGAAATACAATAAAAACAAAATCACCAATTTCTAACCATCAAGAAACTAGAGTTCTAGAAATCAAAAATAAAAAATACTTCTGAGCAGAAACAGAATCTATTCGATTCTGAACCCCTAAAGAATGCATGAATATTTCAATATCAAAAACATAGAAAAGGCATGAATGATTTTACCGTAAAAAAGAAAAGAAGAAAAGATATCAATACAACAACTTAATATATCATAAAGAAAAACAAAGCCACCAATTTCTGACTATGAATACACCAGAGTCCTCCAAATACAATCGAGAAAAATAGAAGCTTAAAAGAAGTAAACAACTAAAAACAACAACACATTTGGCATTAAGTAGAAACAAGGTTTTACTCAAAATAGAATTGAAAAAACATAAATTTTTCTTTAAAAAAATTAAAAATGCACGAATATTTCGATACTGAAAACATATTAAAGGCACAAAAAGTCTATCTTAAAACAACACGAGATACAAAGAACAACAATAAATTATATTAGAAATAAAATGAAACAAACAACCATTTTCTAACCATCAAAACACAGTCCTCCAAACAGAATTCACAACAGATAAAAACATTTCTATATCGACAACGTACACAATACACTAATATACCAGAACAACAATTACAAGAACAACACAATTTTTTTATATAGTAGCGAACTCGAGGCTGCGCGGGCATTACCTATATTCGGAAACTAAATTATCAATAACAAACCCTTATATGATTTCAGCAAGAAAAAGGGACAAAACCACGAATTTCCGGAATCTAATGATACTGAAGTCCATCTCCGGCATGGGAAGGAAAAGAAAATCTAACACACTAAAGAAAAATGCACTGAAAGAACACCTCCCCAGAAACAAATAGCAAATGAAGAAAGCACCTCAGAAATGATCGTTAACTTGAGCAAAATAAATCTATCCAAAACAGAAGTACAAATACTATTAAAGGGCCTAACGTTTGTCCCTACCCCAAAACCCACACCAGGACATGAATTACAACTTGCGTATTAGAAATTCAAAAGAATGATAAACTTAAAATATCATTTCAAAGATGCCGATAACCAAGAACCCCCCAACCCCTCTCGCGTAAAATCAGCATGGGAACCCCACTATGCAAATAATAACAACATCCAAGATTACCTTATGAATATTCACAGAGACATATCTAACATTCAAATTAGGACAGTCTCCGAAGACAATCTTTCTAAACAAGAAAGACAGGACCTCACCGAACTCCAATCTTTACAAGACATTATCCTGAAGCGGGCTGATAGAGGGGGAAAGTTGGTCCTCCTCGACCGCACAGATTACATACACGAAGCTTACCGCCAACATGACTCCAAATACTACCAAAAACTAAAACATAATCCAATAGGCGACTTAAGCGTCGAAATCGCAACATTTACTACAGAGCTAAAAAGACGTCAGATAATTGACAAAACACTATTCCAATTTTTAACCCCCAATGCAGATACAAGAACACCAATATTCTATATGCTGCCAAAAATACACCAACCTGGTAATCCAGGAAGACCTATCATATCTGGATGTAACTCACCTACATCCAAACTCTCCCGATACATCGATCGCTACCTAAAGCCAATAGTAAAGGAATTTCCTTCCTACATCAAAGACACCACAAATTTCCTAGGAATGCTGAAAACATACGATGGCAAGATCAAACCAGGTTCTTTACTGGTTACCTTCGACGTCATGTCACTATACACCAATATCCCACATGATGAGGGGATTAAATATTGTCTAGATCCTCTGATAGATCACTATGGTGAAAACAACCCCCTTCCCATTAGACACAAAGATCAAATGAATCACTTCATACTAAAGAGAAACTACTTTGAATTTAATGATGAATTCTACTTAAAGATCATGGAAACAGCCATGGGCACATCCTTTGCTCCAAACTATGCAAATATATTCATGAGCAGAATTGAAAGCAAGATCCTTACTACAGTACCAGAGGGTCTCAAACCCCTATTCTGGATACCTATATTGACGATATTTTCGCCATCTGGACACATGATATAAAAGAACTAAATGACTTCTACAATAATATGAATTCCATACACGACACAATCAAATTTGAAATGTCTCACTCCACAGAAAGAATCGCCTTCCTAGACACAATGACAATACTTAAGAAAGATTCAATAAACTCGGATTCCAAAATCTGCCAAGCAATGAAGTTGGTAGTAAAGCAAAACTCAAGAGATTAGTGCAGAGATTAAAAAAGAAACCTGATCTTTTTGACAAGTATGAAGATATAATCAAAGACCAAGAGGAGCAGGAGATCATCGAAAAGGCTGCAGAAAAATCTTCACAGGGAGAATTCAATTTGCCTTACAGAGTCGTAGTTAGAGAAACTGAACTCAGCTGAAACTACCAAGATTCGAATTGTGTAATGCTGATAAAATGCAATTTTATCACAGTTAATTGCACGAGGAGCATGTGTTGCTTTTCCCGTAAGAATTCGACGGGATTCAAGCGAATTCTTATGGGATTGTTTAAGGATCGCATAATTGATGAATTTAGTGTGTTTGTAGGAGATGCTGGAATTCAACTGTGGTTTGTTTAGATTCTTTATTCTCTAATGCCAACTGGGGATTTGTGGTATGTCTTTGAATGACAGTTTATCATGTCTCGATGCTGGGGTTGGGCATCATTTGAGTTTCCTCAAAGCTGAAGTTGGTTGAAAGTTTTTTCTCCAAGGTCTCTGAAATTATGAGTGAGGATCAGAATAGTATGACAAGTACGAACGATGCTTCTTGATTTGAGGCTGTTAATTTGCGAGTTAGGCGGCTGGTAAGGTTAGTAAATAATATTCAATAAATTTGCAAGATTTGGTTCAATTGTGCTCAAACCAAAGCTCAACAGACAGGTAAGAATTATACCGCTAATTTTTGTTCTTCTCTCCAGCTTGGAGAAATGAATATGCGTTTATCCAGCTTGGGTACGCAGTGATTTAGCAAGTATCTCCAGCTTGGAGAAATGAAAATGCATTTACCCAGCTTGGGTAGGCAGTGATTTAGCAAGTATCTCCAGCTTGGAGAAATGAGAATGCGTTTACCCAGCTTGGGTAGGCAGTGATTCAGCAAGTATCTCCAGCTTGGAGAAATGAATATGCGTTTATCCAGCTTGGGTACGCAGTGATTTAGCAAGTATCTCCAGCTTGGAGAAATGAAAATGCATTTACCCAGCTTGGGTAGGCAGTGATTTAGCAAGTATCTCCAGCTTGGAGAAATGAAAATGCATTTTCCCAGCTTGGGTAGGCAGTGACAGACAGTATCCTGGACAGAACGCTGGTCACCAGTATCTTGGAGGAAGAAATCGACATGATAATGGGTTTGTTTTGACGTTATTCAGGCTTTGATTTGTTGGTAAGAAAATTGGAAAGGTTTTCAAGGTCGAGACTGTGTTCTCAAGATTACATCGGGAGTTCGGTCGGGGAATGGGGGACCTCTTCGAACTCTATGGCGGGAAAAGATGGATTTTCCTGTTCATTCCCTGTCCCAATTTGCCAATAATAGGTTTAAGGGGTTTGGTTTCGCTACAAACCTAATAATCATTGGAGTTAGGATTGGGTTAAGCGAAATTGGGCTGATGCACCAAAGCCCAAAATAGCTCCCTATGATGTGAGAACATAGCCTCATGCCTGATATTTACATAAATGATGAATGAGCTATATGTCTGAGGGTGCTTTATTTCTAAGGAAGTAAAGTAGCATTTTTGTTACATTGTTTTGCTCTGAGTGTAGCAATTAATGACGCTTCTGTAAAAGCTTACTATAAATCGCCTTCTCTAACGATTGTTTAGAGAGATTAATCTTCAAAACAAGATCTGGGACATTCCAGACACCGTCTACAGCCCATGTTTCTAAGTGGAGATTTAAAGCCAGTATGCTTGCAGATAAGAATCAAAGAACAAGGCAGAGATGTTTTACGTTTCCATTGGCCAAATGACAAGTATTTAGAGAAGCTGGAAGTTTATCGATTTGCAAGAATTCTTTTTGGTCGCAATCAATCACCATTCCTATTAAAAAGCATCTTAGTGAATGTAACGGTGAATTCCCAGCTGAAGTTTTAAAGATCTAGTAGAGTATTGATGTGGATGACGTCATATAAGGTGGAGAATCTGTCCAAGAAGTTCAGCAGCTAAAAGAAAAGGCTGTGGGGATATTTGGAAGAGCAAAATTTCACCTACACAAGTTGCATGCAAACAAAGGAGAACTTGAGAAAGGTAGAACACCGATGAACAAGTCAGAAGAAAGCTACGCTAAATAGCAACTAGTAACCAAGGAAAATGAAACAAAGCTCTTGGGACTAGCTTGGAGAAAAGAAAACGACACACTGTTAGTCTCATTTGAAAACAAAGAGCATGAAATCATGAAATCATGAAATCATGAAATCATGAGAGTGTTGCAAAAGCTAACATCAGTGTATGACCCCTTGGGTATAGCTGCTCCAATAACATTGATGGGAAAGATTATATACTGACATATTTGTGATGAAGGACACAAATGGGACAGACAGCTGCCATACAACCTCAAAGACAGATGGAAAATGGCTAAAGAACTTGCCAAAGAAGGTGACATTGCAGCAATAGACCCTCACGTTTTTCCGGATGCGAATGGAAATGGTGTCGCAACTGCAGTTTATGCCTTAGTCTTTCAAGATGAAACCAGCCAAGCGATCCTTAAACGCATCGCCAAAAAAGGCCTGACAGTTGCAAGGCTAGAACTGGTGGCAGGTCACATGGCTGCTAATCTCGTTGAAAACGTCAGCAGAGTGTTAACATGATATCCGGTACGCAAAGTCTATGGCTGGCTAGATAGCAGTGTTGCTTTGCATTGGATCAAGGGGGAGAATAGGTACAAGCAATTTGTAGGCAATCGTGTAGCCAGCACAACAGAGAATTTGATTTTATCGAATGGAGGCATGTTCCATGAGAGCAGAACCCAGCAGGTGTAGCGAGCAGAGGCTCTTACAATAAAGGCTTAGATGGTCGTTGGTATAAAGGGCCCAGTTGGATTCAAAAGAAAGAGCAATGGTCAGCAGAGTTAATCAAAAAGGCAACTGATGAGTAAGAAGTTGAAGCAACGCCGGTGAAAGCAATATCAAATGTACCTGTGCAAGTTGATAATGGTTTGGATGCTGTGTTAGAAAAACATGACTATCTAAAGGCAAAGAGAATAACAGCATGAGTCGTCAACAACTGCAGATCAGATCAAATAAAACAGAGAAAAGGCCCAATCTCAATCAAGGAAATTAACGAGCAGATTATTTTCTGGACTAAGAGCATTCAGTCAAAGTATGAAGCTACAGAGAAATTCAAACAAGATCAGCAGCAACTAGACCTGCAAAAGAACCACCCCAGGTAATGTATGTGCAGTACGGCGGAGGATGTTCAGTTTAGTGAAGGGATACCATCAGTACAGTGGAGGGATGTCGTCAGTACAGTGGAGGGATATCATAAGTGCAGTGGAGGATGTTCAGTACGGTGGAGGGATATCATCAGTACAGTGGAGGATAATCATAATCATAATCATAATCATATACTTATTTACAGTTGGTTGGTTTCTAGTCTAAAAAACGACTAATTAAGACCAACTATTTACAATCTACGACAAAAAAAATACGATTAAAGTATAGAGAAAATTGATTAACATAGTAATTACATTAAATTAGGTGCAAATGTGGCACGTGCAGCTATTGCCATCCCAACTTCTTATTTCTCTTTTGAATATCGCTAGAGAATTTGACAGTTTTAATTCATCGTTTAGGCCATTCCATAAAAGACTCCCTCGAAAGCACAAGGAGTTAGTACCGTATCGCTGAGAACGTGTTGAAGGGAGCTGACATAGTTCTTTGATACGAAGGTCATAGGGAACTTCCTTCTTCACAAAGAATTCCCACATGTACTCAGGATTGAGATGGTTTATTGATTTATATATCTCAATCATAAGTTTTTGTAAGTTCTTTTTATGCATTGTTTTCGTTTCTCCCTTATTCAGAAGTTCCTCAAATGTGGATTCGTAATCTCTATATAAGGTTCTCAGGGCACGCTTGTGGGTCCTATTGATTTCTGTGTTAGCTAATTTGCTACAGAATAGCCAGATTAGTGGGCAGTAAGTAAAATTTGACAAAACTACGGAGTTCAAAAGTAATTTTGATTTTTGTTCCCCTAGGTACGGTCTTAATCTTCCAAACGCATGTATTTTTTGGTTGACCTTCTTACATAATTCTTTGACATGTATTTCAAACTTGAGGGAGCTATCAATTTTAATTCCCAAAAGTTTCACATGATCGTTTGCTGGAATTAGTTGGCCTTTCATATTGAGGCAAAGTTTATTTTTGCCCTTTAAACCAAGAAACATTATTTGGAATTTAGATGGATTGGCACTCATGCCGTTTTCTGTGAACCAATGCATTACTTTCTCAAGATCACTCTCTAGTTTAATCATGACTGAGTCTAAAGATGTATCACACGCGTAAATTGTTGTATCATCTGCAAAGTTACACATCTCAGATTCGAGTTCCATACAAAACAAGTCGTTTATAAAGATGTTAAAAAGAAGTGGACCCAGAACAGATCCCTGTGGCACCCCAATTGAGATGTACCCTGGGGAACTATAAGTGGAACCTATTTTAACCCTTTGTATTCGGTTTGAGAGGTAACTATAAACTAGTTTCAGGGCGCTTCTTGTAAATCCATACGCCTCTAACTTTGCAATCAGTAAATCGTGTGGGATACAGTCATAAGCTTTTGACAAATCTAATAGGATTGTTCCAACTATACCTGATACATCGAGACACTTCTTCCAAGTCTCAACTACTCGGAATAAGGCATGCTGTGTGCTATATCCTTTTCGAAAGCCTGATAGTAGTGGTGATAATATTTCATAAAAAAGGTGCTCATCTGTTCACTTATTACTTTTTCAAAAATTTTGGACATATTTGAAAGGATACTAATGGGTCTATAGTTTGCTTTTTGGCTTTTATCATCCTTTTTATGGATCGCACAGACCTCTGCCTCTTTTAGCTTTTCTGGGAAGAAACATTGATCTACGGTAGCATTTATGCAATTGACTAAATCAGGGCAAATCACCTCTTTAGCCACCTTTAAAATTTTTGTTGGTATATTGCCACTACTTGATTTGCTAGGATCCAAAGCTTCTATTTTGTTCACGACATTAAGTAAATTAACCTTGTTAAATTCAAATTTATGGTCCATTTTGGCCTTTACTTTTTATAGCGATGATGCTTTGGTGGTTTTTATATTTCGCGGTAGCTATTTCTACCTTGTCGTCAAGACTCATATTTTCGCCACTGTCCTTAAATGATGGGTCTAGTCCTAGGGAATCTGTAATATTAACAAAATGGGAGTTTAAGCATTCAGCAATCATCTTATCATCTGATATAATTGTGCCTTCTTCTATAAGCACAATTTTCTCACCCATTGGGTTTCCATTTGAAAAAATTGGTTTTACTGCATTCCAAAATTTTT
The DNA here is from genome assembly GCA_014526335.1 of Chrysaora quinquecirrha. Lineage (NCBI taxonomy): Eukaryota > Metazoa > Cnidaria > Scyphozoa > Semaeostomeae > Pelagiidae > Chrysaora > Chrysaora quinquecirrha. The sequence continues at coordinate 32,161 of JACTAT010000499.1, read as the reverse complement.
TGTCATTGTCAATATCGTTTGTGTCAACTGAATGATAGAAGTCACGCTTCGCCCTTCTGTTCATTCTAACAATCAGATTTCTTTGTTGTTTATATTTCTGAAAATCGTCTTCTTTACCAGATTTGTTAGCTCTTTTTTTGAGTCTTGATCTTGTCATTATTGCCTTTCTTAGATCAGCTTTTACATGAGGCTTATTATTACCCCTAACTAACCTTTGTTTTAAGGGAGCGTGTTTCTGTAATACTTTCTCTGTGACCGAATTTAATACTTCGCAGTCTGTAGGAGCTACTTCTCCTAGTTTGGCATGTAAATCATTTTGGAATTCATCCACGCGAAAGTTTTTATATTCCCGATATTTGATAACTTTAGGGGGTAGTTTTACAAAGGTTGATTTTAGTATTGTATATATCAGATGATGATGATCACTGAATCCTGTTTCGAAAGACTGGCTTTTCATGAAAGATTGTTTTTTATTTGTAAGCATGAGATCAATACACCGTCCTCTAGTGCTCTTAAAACATGTTGGTCCTTTGTAAAGGTTATCTAATTGATAAGCGTCAATCAAGGTCTTCATTGCCTTATCACGTACTTCCATGTTAAAGTCGCCAATAATTAAGACATTTTCATGTGAGGACGTATACCGATCGACTATCCTGCACACGTTATCAATGAAATAACCTGGGTCTTGGGCAGGGCTTTTGTATATAGGTAATAACAGCCATTTCTGTTTTCGAATATTTAGTTCAATGGGGATAGCCTGAATATCCTTAGCTATCTCAAAACCTTCTATTTTTTTACACAAAATATCCTCCTTTGCATACACTAGGAGTCCTCCACTGTTACTACTAATGTCTAACCTGAATGGTGCTTTAAAACCAGACATTGTAAACTGATTGCTTAGAAAAGATGCGTCTAATTTTGTCTCTGCAATAATTAACACATCTAGCTTATCTCTTATAACCTGAGAAAAATTTTCAAATTTGTTCCTTATTGAATTGATGTTGATATACCCTACGATGATGTTTTTTGGGTGTTTTAGTCTTAGGGTTTTCATCTCTTCAAAGCAATCAGTATTTTTATCCATATTGTCTACTACATTTAGGTCATTTAAGGGCTCTATATAGCCCGTTTGTTGATCATAATCGGTATTGGTACTCATATTGGTTACATTTAGGCCATTGAAGGGCTCTATATAGCCCATTTGTTGATCACAATCGATATTTGTATTCATATTGTTTACATTTACATTTACATTTACATTTGGGATGGCAGACGGTACTCAAATTCTATCTAAAAAGTTAACGAAGTTACGTGCAAGGGTAGAGTCACCTTTTCTATTTAGATGTAATTTACGTGCACTCAAGCAGGAATTATCGATATTACTATTATCAATTATCAGGATACCTTGTTCTTTAGCTAGCTTCTCTAGGGATTTGTTTAGTTCATTTACTTTGTTACTCATACCTTCATGGTCTCTTCTTATCGTAAGTAACGACAGAGCGATGGTCGTGTGTGGATTCATTCTTTGCCTCAGAGATGATCTCTTTGATTGTTTCGATCGTGTCAATACCATCCTTTTTGGTTAAGTCATTCGTACCACAGTGTACCAGAACACAGTCAGGCTTCCTTCTCAATATTGGTCTAATGTGGTCTTTAATATCTAGACTTGTCGCCCCACTGTGGGCTCGGATTTTCACATTATGTCTTTTTCTCAATCCTTGTTCACTTAAGCCATTTAGAATAGAATCACCAATAATCACAACATTTTTTCGTTGATTCTGATTGATATCATCTTTTTTACTCTCTTTTTCTTTCTGTCCTTTGTTGTTTTTTGCCACTGCAATTGTTTCTTTGTCTTGTGTTCTTATTTGTTGATTTGAATCTTTGATCACACCATTTTTTCGCTGTGAATCAGGATTTATTGGCGGTTCTTTCAGCCTATTGTTGTCGATATGCTTTGCCTCTTTTGTTATCAGTTCTTTGCCTTGGTCAGCGTATTCTTCCCTGTCCCCCATGGGGGAAGGATCTTTGTAATGATCGGGTTTGTTTACGTACGGGTTAGGCCAACGAATTAGTGCCTCAATTATGCGTTGCTTGTCATCGAGTTGCTTTTCTAAGGATATTATGCGCTGTTCAAGGCTTCTTAGCAAGGGCTTCAGATGGGTATCATCTTTTTCAATTTTTCCGATTTTTTCTGCATGATTTCTGTTGTATACTTGGGCCTTCAGCGACAAGATTTCATCATGCGCGAAGCGTTTAAATTCTTGCAAGTCGTTATGGAGGTTGGTAAATTCCCTTCCATCTGTCAATGTTGTTTCTTCAGTTTGCGTTTCCACCGACTTAACATTGTCTTGGATAATGATTTCTTGAGTTTTTATCCTGTATGAAATTTTATTGTTGCTTGGCGCTGTGTAGACGAATCCAGTCTTAATGGCGTGCTCCAACGCTGATTCGGTTTTGGTTTGATCCCATTTATACTCTTTTTCGCAAAATCCTGTGATATATTCTAGGTACTGACCAATGTGTCGTTGCTTCAGGCTATCTAGAGTGTTAATTATCCTATTTATATCAGAATTCTCATCCATATTCAGTGTAATAAATCAGAGTTTTTGCTTGCAGTAAAAAACACGTCTTGCCTGTACGAGAGTGATACGA
>JACTAT010000494.1:0-17498 GCA_014526335.1 Chrysaora quinquecirrha | reverse complement strand
CTTTATGAGATAGAACGAAACGATTTCAACGTGAAAATTGATGACAGTTTTCCCTTTATTAGACACTTAAGTACTTTGAACAGATTTGTTTGGTTGCTTAGCCAAGAAGATGATACCCTGGGTAAGAAGATGATAGATGCTTAAAAATGCTATCTTCTTTTATAACAAAGTGCTTCACGAAAAAAAAAGAAACTTCAAACTTAAAAAACGGTTTACGGATGTTGCTAGTTCCTTTGTTCTTTTTCCATTTTTTATTTTTAATGTATCGGTAATTTACTATATTAGATTCTCTTTCCGTGTTGAGTAACTGCATTTAACTTAATTTCAAATTTAATTGTTGTTGTTGTTGTTATCAGGTTAGAGGCCATTTTGGCCTAGATACCTTGTTTATAAAAAAAAAGAAAATAAACGCATCGAGTCTTTTGTTGCTCCATCAGGTCACCAGGCGTGCCATAATAAACATGGGTGTCATCCCCTCAAGAACGTTTCTTTAACTGTCATAGCTACCATCATCAATTCTTACAGTTTAATCACGGGAATTTTAAAATATTCATGAGAGATTCATTAACAATTTATGATTGTATAAATTCATCTTGTTGCTCAAGCAACAAGTAAATCAAGGTGGAAAATAACTTCTTCATCAATTCGGAGTGTGGTGCGTGGGTAGCAATGATAATTCAAGCACATGGGTTATTTTATCAATTACCAAGCAACAGTAACAATTAATTGTCATGAATTGAAAACAGCAAAATGATGGGTTCGTCTTTGAAGATGTGAAAGGACCCGAAAGAACTCGATGCGTCTTAAAATTTCAGTTGGGTGTTTAAATAGTTCTCGCCAAATTTCTGAATAATAATCATAATTCTTAGAAAGTTAACTGTGATTTAGAAACACCGCCAAACGACGACCAGAACAGATACAAACGGTAAACAAACAGTTAGGCCCCGGCATACAGGTCTTCTTCAGAGTAGCTTCAGTTATTCTTTAACTCAGGTCTCTGCTTCTGGTGCTCGTCGTTTTGCAACTATTTCTAAATCAACGTTATTGTTATTCTTCTGCATTTAACCGATCCGTCGTTATAGTTACAATGGCCTCTTGGCCCTTTCTTCAGTCAAGCTCTTTTCAGTTAACGACTGCGACTGCTTGACTACAACAAGGAGTCTGGGAACTGACAAGTGCACAGTACCTCAAGTGGAAGAGCTGGGAGCCAAGGGGGTGCAGCTCCTAAAGTAATACCAAGATAAATATTTTTATATCTCAATAAATCCCACAAATCTCACCACAAAAGCCAAAGAAATTCACAGATCCCAAAAATCTCTTGCGCCATCATAGAACTGATACATCCCTTGAGCAAAATTTTCACCCAATACCCAAATCCTAAGTCTTAAAGATAAAGATCAAATTTTAGTGAAGCCGAAGTATAGGCCTAAAACCATAGTCAGAATCGGCGGAAATGAGATAATTTGATTCCACTCACATATTTCACGTGTCACCCATATCTCCACTCCAACTTATTTTCTGTCATCTTTCATTTGGTAGAAGATAATGCCAGTATACTTTTCTGGAGAGCATGACCCAACATCCCCAAGGTAAATGCATCTCCGGTGCATGCCATCTACATTCCGTGGCGTCATTACAACATATTGAAATTCTATAGTATTGTAGTATTTACATTATATCATCATTAGAGCCCAGGACTCTGGCTATGCGTAGAACATGTGCTTCGACAATCGATTGGAGAGTTATGTTATGTTGACTTACAAAATGGCCTATTCTCTTGTGTTCATCTTATTACAAAAATATTATATTGGCGACGAGGATAAAACAAAAATAAATAAAAATGGCGCAAGCTATTTCTTTGAAACCTATGCAGGAATTTGATCCTGATGCTGAAATAGGTGCAAGCTTGGCTACACGTTGGAATACGTGGGTAGAAGATTTTGAAATGTTTATCACAGCCAGTGGAATCACAAGCAATGCTCGAAAACGTGCTATGCTACTGTATCAAGCAGGCCAACGCGTCCGAGAGATTTTTAAACAGTTATCAGACACCGGAGAATCTGGTGATTTCGACACAGCCAAGGAAAAACTAAAAGCGTACTTCGAACCACAAAAAATCGGAGATATGAGGTATATCGATTCCGTCAAGCAATTCAAGAGCCAACAGAAACACTTGATCAATTCCAAACAAGACTTCGAACGCTCGCAGAGACTTGTGAATATCAAAACATTGAATTTGAAATAGAGGAACAAATCATTATTGGAGGTTCATCGCAAAACTGCGTAAACGAGCTTTGAGAGACCCAGAGTTCAAATTGAAAGACAGGCTGATTGAAGGCCGAAGAGATGAACAGAGTAAATTCCAAGCAAGAGATATAGAGTCAAAAGACGCTCCCCCAACGACAGCAACGATGAATAAAATATCAAACAGAAATAATCGTACTTGTAAAGCATGTGGTGGTGACTTTCCACATAAAGGAGACTGCTACGCAAAAGGTAAAACATGCCGATCCTGGGTAAGCAAAATCACTTTGATGCAAAATTTTGTTTTGATGCACAGAAATCTAAGGCTAATAGAAATAGAAATGCTAATCAACAAGGGCCAAATAGATCAAATTATCATCAAAAAAAGAAAGACATTCAACCAGTAAAAGTTGATAACATTACTTCAAACTCTGAATCTGAAGAAGAATACCTGTATTCAGTAAAAATCATACAGCTAAAATTAACCGCGTCTCAAGTCCGACAGTAAACATAACCGTTCACGGAAAACAATTACAGTTCACAATAGACACTGGAGCTAGCATAAACGTGATTGATCAGGACACTTTTTCAGATCTTAAAGGTATTAAGCTAAATACAACAAATGTAAAAGCTTCTCCTTATGACTCAGACAAGCCTATGAAATTTGTTGGGAAATTTGTGTCCGAGGCAGAGTCAAAGCGACGAATTTCTGCTGCAACTTTTTACGTGACAAAATCAGCCGGAAGTGGTAATCTCTTGTCATACCAGACAGCCAAAGATCTTGATCTTATCAAATTGCAACTTAACACTGTCATTCGCAATAATTCTATCTCAGATCCAAAGTTTCAAGAAATTCTTGAAAAATTGCTATCGTGTTTCAAGGACTCGGTAAATTGAAAGGTCACAAGGTTAAATTAAATATCAACAAAGAGGTAACCCCAAAAGCCCAGCAACCAAGGCGTATACCTTATCACATAAGAGAAAAAGTGAAAGATGCTCTGTTAGAATTAGAAAAGATAGAGCGAGTTCCAGAGAGCGAAGGAACGCCATGGGTTTCACCCTTAATTGCAGTACCTAAGAAAGATGGAGGCGGGAGGATTTGCGTTGATATGAGGCAAGCAAATGAGGCCATCACAAGAATTCGACACCCAATCCCCACAGTGGATGATATCAGCTTTAAACTGAATGGAGCTACGCATTTCTCAAAATTAGACCTCTCGCAAGCTTATCATCAACTTGAGCTAGAGCAGGAAAGTAGACACATAACGACATTTTCCTCGCACATCGGATTATTTCGTTATAAACGCCTTAATTATGGTACTAACGCAAGCGCTGAAATATTTCAGTATACATTAGCAACACAACTACAAGGTCTCAGTGGAGTAGAAAACATAGCAGACGATATTGTCGTGTTTGATTATCAGAACGAGGACTGAAACTGAATCGCAAGAAATGCAAATTCTCGGAAGAAAAATTACATTTTTTCGGACAGGTTTTCTCAAGAAGGGACACGCCCTGACCCCAAAAGAATCGAAGATTTGCTTCATGCTTCAAAACCAGCGAATGTGCAAGGAGTCAGAAGTTTGCTTGGAATGGCAAACTATAGCTGCAAATACATTGAAAATTTCGCAACAATAATGGCTCCACTACGAGAACTGACAATAATGAACATGAAGAAGCATTTCAGAAGATAAAGAATGCATTGATATCTTCAACTTGTATGTCATATTTTGAAAAAACTAAAGACACTTACGTAGTCGTCGATGCAAGTCCAGTTGGAATATCCGGAATATTATATCAGGCAATGGACCATACAAACGATGCTAGAAAAGTTATAGCATATGCAAGCCGTGCGCTTACAGAAGTCGAACAACGGTATTCACAAACAGAGAAAGAAGCCCTTGCCATCGTATATGCAGTTGAACACCTTCACTTGGTCTTATACGGAAAATCATTCACTCTGGTAACCGACCATAAGCCATTGGAAATCATATATGGCAAAAGAAATTCAAAAACATCTGCAAGAATAGAACGTTGGGTGCTAAGATTGCAACCGTACACTTTCAACGTTATCTACAAATCCGGAGCAGAAAATCCTGCGGATTACTTATCCAGACACCCATCAAAAAAAGAGATGCCGATGCATGAACACATTGTAGAACAGTATATTAAAATTTTAGCGCATCACAGTGTTCCGAAAGCACTCACAGTAGAAGAAATTGAAAAAGCTACAAATGAAGATAGAGTTTTAAAATGTTTACGCGCATCAATTAAGTTGAATAAATGGGACAATGAAACTGTAAAACCTTTTAAAACCATCAAAGATGAACTTGCAGTAACTTCAAGAGGAATTATTCTTCGAGGATCTAGAATAGTCATACCAGAAACACTGAAACAAAGAGCTATTAACTTAGCACACGAATCACATCAAGGCTTGACAAAGACCAAATCATTGATTCGCGAAAAAATCTGGTTCCCAGATATTGAGAAATTGGTAAAGACAACAATCGATCGTTGTATTCCATGTCAGGCAACTAGTAAACCAAACCCACCAGAACCACTTTCGATGACAGAAATGCCGAATGGTCCATGGGAATTGCTACATGTTGATTTTAAAGGACCTTTGCCTTCTGGTGAGTACCTTTTAGTCGTCACAGATAGATATTCGAGATTTCCTTCGACCGTCATTCAGAAGTTAGATCAAATATTTGCTGTTCATGGCATATCATTACAAGTCAAATCGGACAATGGTCCACCGTTTAATAGTGAAGAATATGATCGCTATTTCAAGATACTTGGCATAAAGAAAGTTCTATCAACACCAGTCTGGCCCCAGGCCAATGCTTAAGTAGAACAATTTATGCAACCTTTAACAAAATCGCTGCAAACAGCGCGCATTGAAAATCGACCTTGGAAACAAGAGTTACAAAGATTTCCACTGCAATATCGCACAACACCTCACTGTTCCACAGGTGTACCACCAGTTGAACTTCTATACAATCGATCAGTGAGAGGAAAGCTACCCTTACTTGACAAGAAGAAGATATTAAATCGTCATGCCGAAGCTAAGCATAACGAAATTGCTAAGCAAACCTACAACAAGAACTAGGCTGACAAAAGGAGGAATACAAAAGAGAGTAATATTGCTGTTCGTGATTGCGTATTGGTTCGTCAACCAGGTACGAACAAATTAACACCAATTTTTTGTGAAACACGTTACACCGTAATCAAGAGAGAAAGATCAAGAATCACTGCAGAGAATAAAGAAGGTCATCGTATAACACGCAATATATCTCACTTTAAAAAGTTACCGAAAAAACATTGTCAGTTGAATAATGATGATGATGATGATTATAATGATCGCAATGAAATAATTGTAGCTGAAAGAGACAACAGTCAGTAAGAAGATCAACTAGAGAATCTAAACAACCTGAGCGATATGGACAACCAATTCCACTTTAACAATTATGTAGCTACTCAATGTTTGTTTTGATTAAAGAAAAAAGGAAGTGATGTAGTATTGTAGTATTTATATTATGTCATCATTAGAGCCCAGGACTCTGGTTATGCGTAGAACATGTGCTTCGATTATCGATTGGAGAGTTATGTTATGTTGACTTACAAAATGGCCTATTCTCTTGTGTTCATCTTATTATAACAATATTATAGGAATTTGCCCTGCGGCCAGTCACTTGCTTTAAAACGATTTATTGCGCGGGTAAAGCCGAGCAATACACTTGAATACCCGACTTCGAGTGTTCGGATATAAAGTCTTTTTTCAACTAAAGAGGTGTAAGAAAGTGTCGAGAAGCGTGCTCTTGGTACCATGAAAGGCAGACGGATTGGGAGTCTAGGCGACATTGGATAATCTTGCGTAATAGCAGAGTACACAATTTTTAACAAGCAACTGGATTTGGGTCCAGCCCTTCCAGACATAGTTGCTTATTGACCAGTTACTTATTAAAAAAGTGTATAAGGATTTAACTGAAGATTTTCTCTATGACATTTAATTAGCGATCACGAACCGCGTGAAACCATGATGCACATCCGTGTTCCATCAACTCAACGTGGTATTACTATCAAATCACTGCCAGATTTCGAAGAAATCGCGCGGCTAACTGCAGACGAAAAATTAAAATGATTTTCAGTCAAATTATAATTCAAGGAAACTGCGCATGCTCAAACACATTTCGCCGCAAATTCGCCTCCATTTCGCCTCGTGGAAGGAAATCTGTCTGAGCATGGGCCTATAAATGTCCGCATGTGTAATGCTTGTTGTGTTGATCGGCTCCTTTTCAGACAGAATATCGAGCTTTTTCTCTGCGCTTCGAAATTTGCCGTTTATAACTTGAAATTAATCACATTAATAGAACAATATTTAAATGTTAATTTAAGCGATAATATTTCCGTCCGAAACTCTATTTTTGGGAAATTCAGCTTAAATAAAAAGCTTTTTGTGTTGTTGCCTACACTTCTATCAAGTAGATCTACGATATTAATAATAGGTAATAATGTATTTAGTACGTTTATATACGTAGATGATTTAGTTCTTCTGGCAGAGTCTGCAGAAGATTTACAAGGACAATTAGATAAATTAAATAACTTCACTAATAGTATTGGAATGGAAGTTAATATAAAAAAAACGAAGGTTATGGTCCTGAAAAAAAACAAAGGAAAATCAAAAAAAGCAACTAACTGGACTTTTGGGGGTAAAGAGCTGAAAGAATGTGAATCCTATAAGTATCTAGGAGTAACTATAAAATCAAATGGCACATTCAATGAGCATGTCGATATAATAAAACAGAAGGCTAGTAAGGCGTACTATGCACTAATTAGCAAATGCAAAGAGTTTGACGGCTTACAACCAAGCTTGTTTCTTTATTTGTTTGATCACACAATTCTACCAATCCTAAATTATGGATCTGAAATTTGGGGCTTTGATGACTTCATTAGTTTGGAACGTTTGCACCTTTCGGCATGCAAGTATTTACTGGGTGTCAAATCCACAACTAATTCTGATGCAATTTATGCTGAGCTGGGCAGAATTTCAATTCAAGCACATAGACATATAAACATCCTGAAATTCCTAGCTCGCTTATCTTCATTAAGCATCTCTGAACCAGATCGTTACGTTAGTAAATCGTTTCTAGCTCTCTCGCATGATGCTGACATGGGTAACTTAAATTGGGTATCGAAAGCACGCAATTTACAAGAATTATACGATATCAGCCCTTCTGATAAAAGCCCATTGATCAAATCTAAAGTGAAAACCTACTTCACAAATGAAATTATGTCCAATCTTAAAGAACACCAGGAACAAAATAGAAAGCTTTTTACATACGCTACGGTTAAGACAGTCTTCAAGTTCGAAAGATATTTGGATGTAATAGATGATTTTAAGAAGAGACAATGCTTATCTAAATTTAGAATGAGTGCACACAATTTAGAAATAGAAGCTGGAAGGTTTGGAAAAAACAAGATCCCTAGAAGTGAAAGATATTGTAGATACTGCACTACAATAGGAAAAAATGTATTAGGAGATGAAATGCACTTTTTAATGGTGTGCCCGCTTTATGAGATAGAACGAAACGATTTCAACTTGAAAATTGATGACAGTTTTCCCTTTATTAGACACTTAAGTACTTTGAACAGATTTGTTTGGTTGCTTAACCAAGAAGATGATAGATTCTTAAAAATGCTTTCTTCCTTTATAACAAAGTGCTTCACGAAAAAAAAGAATCTTCAAACTTAAAAAACGGTTTATGGATGTTGCTAGTTCCTTTGTTGTTTTTCCATTTTTTTTTTTTTTTTTTATTTTTAATGTATCGGTAATTACTATAGTAGACTCTCTTTCCGTGTTGAGTAACTGCATTTAACTTAATTTCAAATTTAATTGTTGCTGTTGTTGTTATCAGGTTAGAGGCCATTTTGGCCTAGATACCTTGTTTATAAAAAAAAAAAAAAAAAAAAAAAAAATAATCATAATATTTACAGTTGTTATACTTAGAACAGAAGCACCTGATGTGTGACCTTGTTGACCTAACAAAAAAGTTTTCAATAATTTATGAGAGGTGGGTTTTCGATTCAGTTCTTCAGTAGGCCATCTTTTTGTATCATTGGCAACCAGGAAACACCATCGTGTTTAGATACTGAAAGGCATGGGACGTTTGTTCGTTGCAAAGCGCATGATGACTCAGGCAAATTTTGTGAAGCGTGGGGAAGAGAACATGAAACGCGTAGAGATTCCCCGTGAAATAGAGGAAGATTCCCACTGGATAATCAAAATCACAATGTCTAGAAGTGCTGGGGGCGACAAAGTGCTCTTATTATAAACAACCACCACTCGAGCAACTTTGAAATAAGTAGAATTGGTCCACTCAAAATGACACGTAGACTATTTTATAACTCTCAAAAATACTGTACGCCAACTTCAGGTTTGGGAAAACGAAAACAAGTCTATAAAAGAGCAAAAGGCGTCCAAAAGTGTCCCATAAAATGTCTGAGCACCTAGTCATGGTCTTTCGAGATAAAGATGATGAATATTTTATGACGCCAAAGGGGAAGACACACAGCATTTCAAAATGCGAGAAACATTTGCGCAATAGAAAAGAGAATTGGCAAAGTGTCGAAATCTTAAAAAGAATCTAAAAAATTTGGCAACCTATCAGCATATAGGATTTGATTGTTTTGATTTGATTACAGAACGATCTGTTACATCAGAGTAATTCACGATGAGACACTACTCGAACTGAGATTAAAGATTGACTAATAATTATATTGTGAGTTACAGTATATATACAAGTGCAAACGAGGCTAAAGATTATGTGCATAATTAGAGTGCATAATTAATCCTATCACAGTCCATCCCTTCTACAGAAAAAAAAGAAAGAAAGTTATTTTTTTACGTTAGTATAAGGTTAGCAACTAAATGGCTAAATTTAACAAAATAAACAAACAGGAAGGGTAAAAACAACATAAGGACTAATATACAATGCAATTACACTAGGTAACATCTAATCCGAGTCCAAAAGACGGAATGATAGTCAACATCGGTGATAACGACAAGCTCTCTGGGGCAACATTCACAGTTGACGAACCAATACGAGAAGAGCTATTGTTCAACGTATCGTGAGAACATTTCGGAGCATTGTTAACAACGTCCATTGGGATGTGTCTGTTGGTAGCAACAGCCAAACTTTGAGTATCCAACCCAAACGACGAAGAGGGGCGTGCTTCAATTTCAGAAATTTTCCCTTGGATTTCTTTAACAGATTTAACTAAGTTTTCCATCATCTTTGACAATCCATTTAAAACATCGAAAATTGGCGTCGGCAAAACATTTTCTTGATTAAAAATACCATAAATATGGTTGAAAGCTTTGCATCCTGATTTTGAACAAATAATGCAGGAATGAGATCTTCCGCGAATACATATATTTGAATCTTCATCAAATTCGCAAGGAGAATGACCATAGCGATTAAAGTCACGGCAAACATTAACATCGTGAAACTTTGTTATGCGTTTCAAACATGTGTTCTTAAAATGTCCTTGTCCTTTGCAATAGGTACAAGAGTAAGTTGCCATATTAGATCAAGTCCGACGATTCCAGAAACAATTTCGATAAAAAATTTGACCAAGTCCAGTTCTGTTTAGTTCTGTTTCAGTTAAGAGGACCGAAAACAAGAAACCAATAAAAACGACCAGATTCACCAAACGGGAACTGTCTTTATATATAAATATAGAACGTACGATTTCAATCACAAGCATCAACCACGAACGGGAGCTTTAAACAGCAGATGTCTCCAATATTTACGAGAACAATTATTTGAAATAACGATAACGACGAAAAACTCACGGTATATCCCGGATAAGCACTAACGCTTTGCTGCAACTTTGAAAAAAAGCCAGATTCTTCAACATTTATAAGAGAGAAGGTATGAAGCACATCGAAACATCAGATTCTCCACCATTTGTGACAGGAAGGTATGAATCACAAGAACGACTCCGGATTCTCCACCATTTGTAACAGGAAGGTATGAATCACAAGAACGACTCCGGATTCTCCACCATTTGTAACAGGAATAAACGTCTGTTACATCAGAGTAATTCACGATGAGATACTACTCGAACTGAGATTAAAGATTGACTAATAATTATATTGTGAGTTACAGTATATATACAAGTGCAAACGAGGCTAAAGATTATGTGCATAATTAGAGTGCATAATTAATCCTATCACACCATGCTAGCAGTTTCGTCGTCATAGAAATTACAAGTTTCTCATCAATGAACGAAAACATTAATTATTAACGACTTAATCTCGTGTATCAGCAAGCTTTTCAGCAAACAAATGAATGAATGAATGAATGAAAAAAATGAATGAACGAAAGAATGAATGAAAAAATGAAATTAAAAAAGCTTTCGTTCAGACCTTCTCTCAACCACACTGTCGTAACTGTAGTTGTCGTAGGTTAGTACATACTTTAAAAACATACATAAAGTATTTCAAATAAAATGGCGTCCAAAATTTTGCGACTATCAGTTTTATCGCCTTAAGACACCAAAATTTAGCCTAACCAGCTACTTTCCAGTGCCCTTTGTAAGTGGAAGTGCATTAGCCTTTTTAATAAGATGCTAAAAAATTGAACCAGTACTGAAAGTTTCTTACAATTTTATGATTTTGAGTACTACTGTACTGAAAGTTTCTCAAGAGTTTCTTGAATATCCATATTAGCAACACAGTTATTCTATCTGAATGATGTTCCAAACCCATTTATCGATCGTATTTGGATACATATGAGTTTACTGTATGTCTGCTTTTCACAGAAATGCTTGTTGCAGACGAAACACGGGAAATAAAAGAAAATTTTTCGCTGTCTGAGGTGAAAAGTTCCTACATAAAAAAGTTTCAGTACATACTGGAGTTTCTTACATTTTTGGCCATTCGAGAGTCTGGGTTTCTTATAACAAAATACGCGTAGATGAAGTCCTATACTTCTTCACATTTCAACCCCAAAATTTAAAGATTTATGTACCTGAAAAATTCGAAAACTGTTTTTTAATCAGAGAATATGTAACAAAACATTGTTTTGCAAAAAAATTGGTTTCTAAACAATAAATGCGAACGCTCAATTCTCTCTGTCCAAATGAATTTTCTGTCTTCCTACCAAGAAGTTTTTGACGGAGTCTTCATGAAGCAGCTAGCTCTATCGGGCCTCTTTTGAGAAAATGGGCAGCTTTGAAATTTTCTTGGGATGACCCCCTAAGAAGCCTTTACTTAACTAGGTCACCTATTTGATTATTATGCGAAACACACAGTTGCAACAAGACGCTGTGACGTCAGATGATTTTCTACCCTTTTTACTTGGATTAAACCTTAAATTTTTTATCCTCCGCAATTTTTAACGTTTAGTTCGTTAAAAACCATGAAAAAACGAAGTTAATCACCGCAATATCCGAGTCTGTTTGAGAAATAACCGCTCTTATACAAAATAATGGTGAAACTACATCATAGAAAGATAAAGATAAATAAGACAAAAAATATGTTATTATACGTTCTAGGACAGAAATTTGTAAAAGTTGACGAAAGTCGGTCGTATCTAATTCATTTAGATTCATTTGACTTAGCTTGATTTGATTGATTGTCTTTCGTTTGATTTGACTTGGTGTGACTTTGATTTCGTCTGGTCTGTGTTAGTTTGATTTGAGTTGATTTAATTTGACCTGATTGACTTGTTTCGATTCGAATGATTCTATTTGATTTATATTAGATTAAGTTGGATTTATATTTGATTTGTTTGGTTCGATTTGTTCTTGGTTGATTTTGATTTGATTTGAGTTAGCATGATTTTATTTGATTCGAGTCGATTCGATTCGATTCGATTCGACTTGATTGGGTTTAATTCGATACGATTCAATTTGATTTAGTCTGGTTTTAATTTTGTTCGATGACCTTTTATTTCACTTCGGTTTGAGTTTGATTTTGATATTTCTTATATTTAGTATATGTCTTCAGAAGTTTGCAGGGAGTCATAATACCATGGAGACCCAAAAAGTAAAGCACACACACACTAGTTTTAAACAAAATGCTAGCAAAACTTCCTCAAGTCTCTGCATTTCTTAAGTAAATTGTGCTGAATTTCTAGTGTACTTTCGAAGAATTGGCATACTCTTTAAATTTAAGCACCTTTCTAGCAACTTGCAGGGAATGAAGAAAATAACCTTAATCTGTCAT
This sequence comes from Chrysaora quinquecirrha, assembly GCA_014526335.1. Lineage (NCBI taxonomy): Eukaryota > Metazoa > Cnidaria > Scyphozoa > Semaeostomeae > Pelagiidae > Chrysaora > Chrysaora quinquecirrha. The sequence continues at coordinate 5,020 of JACTAT010000494.1, read as the reverse complement.
TCAACCAGAGCGTTAGCGTTAGTTTTAAAAGAATGGTCTTAGTCTCTTATAAATTTGCCTTGGAAAACTGACACCGTAAATATGGGCAAGAATATGAGAAAACAACAGACGTGAAACGGTAGTGACAGCGAATACGGGCAAAAGGGTAGGCCGTGAACCGAGTATCGCAATTGCAGCAGTGAATAAGGGCGGACCCTGATAGTTTTCCGGGGAATATTCAGAGATGACCTCAACCGAGGAGCAAACAACCGAACCACGCGTAGACATATGTTTCTCTACAACCTGTACTTGCACGCAGGAATACGAGAAACTGGCAGATGCTCAACGGTAAAAACAGTGGACGTGGGCATAAGCGTAGGCCGTTTAATGAGAATGTTGACTGCAAAGCGATTTTGAGCGGAATGAATTGAAGTTATGCTTTGGGGTATTTTTCTGAAAATTTAGATCCTCGTTCAAGTATATAATTCTGTTTCGCCTGAAGTTTCAGAAGTTTAAAAGTGCACTATTACTTCCTTACAAGTAAGCAAGTTAGCTAGAAAAGTTAGAAAGTAAGTAAGTTACTTAGTTAGCTAGTTAGTTAGTTAGTTAGTTAGTTAACTAGTTAGTTAGTTACTTTATTACTTACTTAGTTATTTGCTTTTAGTTAGCTAGTTTACTTTTCAGTTACTTAGTCTGTTAGTGAGATAGAAAGTTTGTTAGTTAGTAAGATTAGTTCGTGAGTAAGAAGCAAATAATTTAGTTAGTAACAGAGTTAGTTAGCTAATTAGATAGTCAGTTAATAAGTCAGTTAGTAAGTCAATTAGTAAGTCAGATGGTAAGTCAGTTGGTAAGTCAGCTAGTAAGTCAGTTGGTAAGTGAGTTCCAGTTGGTAAGACAGTTAGTAAGTCAGTTGGAAAGTCAGTTAGTAAGTCAGTTAGTTAGTCAGTTAGTAAGTCAGTTGGAAAGTCAGTTAGTTAGTCAGTTTGTAAGTTAGTTAGTTAGTCAGTTAGTAAGTCAGTTGGAAAGTCAATTAGTAAGTTAATTAGTAAGTCAGATGGTAAGTCAGTTGGTAAGTCAGCTAGTAAGTTAGTTGGTAAGTGAGTTCGAGTTGGTAAGACAGTTAGTAAGTCAGTTGGAAAGTCAGTTGGTAAGTCAGTTAGTTAGTCAGTTAGTAAGTCAGTTGGAAAGTAAGTTAGTTAGTCAGTTTGTAGTTTGGTTAGTTAGTCAGTTAGTAAGTCAGTTAGTAAGTCAGTTAGTAAGTTAGTTAGTTAGTCAGTTAGTAAGTCAGTTGGCAAGTCAGGTTGTAAGTCAGTTGGTAAGTCAGTTAGTAACTCAGTTAGTAAGTCAGTTGGTAAGTCAGTTAGTAACTTAGTTAGTTACTTAGTTAATTAGCTAGTTAGTTAGTAAGTAAGAGTTAGCCAGTTAGTAAGTCAATTAGTAAGTCAGCTGGAAAGTCAGTTAGTAAGTCAATTTGTAAGATTAGTTCGTGAGTAAGAAGCAAATAATTTAGTTAGTAACAGAGTTAGTTAGCTAATTAGATAGTCAGTTAATAAGTCAGTTAGTAAGTCAATTAGTAAGTCAGATGGTAAGTCAGTTGGTAAGTCAGCTAGTAAGTCAGTTGGTAAGTGAGTTCCAGTTGGTAAGACAGTTAGTAAATCAGTTGGAAAGTCAGTTAGTTAGTCAGTTTGTAAGTTAGTTAGTTAGTCAGTTAGTAAGTCAGTTGGAAAGTCAGTTAGTTAGTCAGTTTGTAAGTTAGTTAGTTAGTCAGTTAGTAAGTCAGTTGGAAAGTCAGTTAGTTAGTCAGTTTGTAAGTTAGTTAGTTAGTCAGTTAGTAAGTCAGTTGGAAAGTCAGTTAGTAAGTCAGTTAGTTAGTCAGTTAGTAAGTCAGTTAGTAAGTCAGTTGGCAAGTCAGTTAGTAAGTCATTTGGTAAGTCAATTAGTAACTCAGTTAGTAAGTCAGATGGTAAGTCAGTTAGTAAGTCAGTTGGTAAGTCAGTTAGTAAGTCAGTTGGTAAGTCAGTTAGTAACTTAGTTAGTTACTTAGTTAGTTAATTAGCTAGTTAGTTAGTAAGTAAGAGTTAGCCAGTTAGTAAGTTAATTAGTAAGTCAGTTGGAAAGTCAGTTAGTAAGTCAGTTAGTAAGTTAGTTAGTTAGTCAGTTAGTAAGTCAGTTGGAAAGTAAGTTAGCAAGTCAGATGGTAAGTCAGTTAGTAAGTCAGTTGGTAATTTAGTTAGTAAGTCAGTTGGTAAGTCAGTTAGTAACTTAGTTAGTTACTTAGTTAGTTAACTAGCTAGTTAGTTAGTAAGTAAGCTTGTTAGTTAATTAGTTAGCTAGTAAGTTAGTTAGTTAGTTACTTGGTAAGTTAGTTAGTTAGTTATTTAGTCAGTCAGTTAGTAACTTAGTTATAGTTAGTTAGTTAATAAGTTACTAACTTAGTTAGTTAGTAAGTTAGAGTTAGTCAGTTAGTAAGTCAGTTAGTAACTCAGTTAGTAAGTCAGTTAGTAAGTCAGTTAGTAAGTTAGTTAGTTAGTCAGTTAGTAAGTCAGTTGGAAAGTCAGTTAGTAAGTCAGTTAATTAGTCAGTTAGTAAGTCAGTTAGTAAGTCAGTTAGTAACTCAGTTAGTAAGTCAGTTGGTAAGTCAGTTAGTAACTTAGTTAGTTACTTAGTTAGTTAATTAGCTAGTTAGTTAGTAAGTAAGAGTTAGCCAGTTAGTAAGTCAATTAGTAAGTCAGCTGGAAAGTCAGTTAGTAAGTCAGTTAGTAAGTTAGTTAGTTAATCAGTTAGTAAGTCAGTTGGCAAGTCAGTTAGTAAGTCAGTTGGCAAGTCAGTTAGTAAGTCAGTTGGCAAGTCAGTTAGTAAGTCAGTTGGTAAGTCATTTAGTTAGCCAGATGGTAAGTCAGTTAGTAAGTCAAATGGTAAGTCAGTTAGCAAGTCAGTTGGTAAGTCAGTTAGTAAGTCAGTTGGTAAGTCAGTTAGTAACTTAGTTAGTTACTTAGCTAGTTAATTAGCTAGTTAGTTAGTAAGTAAGTTTGTTAGTTAATTAGTTAGCTAATTAGTTAGTTCATTAGTTACTTGGTTAGTTAGTTAGTTAGTTAGTTAGTTAGTAAGTTAGTTAGTTAGTTAGTTAGTTAGTCAGTTAGTAACTTAGTTATAGTTAGTTAGTTAATTAGTTACTAACTTAGTTAGTTAGTAAGTTAGAGTTAGTCAGTTAGTAAGTAAAATAGTAAATCAAGTCAGTTAGTAAATATGACCGTAAAACTGCAAAGTTAGCAAGTTTGTAAGATAGTTAGTTAGATACTTAGTTGATTGGTTTGGTACATACACTTGATATCTTCAAAGGTATCTATGCGGGTTTCTAGTCAGTTAATAAGTCAGTTAGTAAGTCAATTAGTAAGTCAGATGGTAAGTCAGTTGGTAAGTCAGCTAGTAAGTCAGTTGGTAAGTGAGTTCCAGTTGGTAAGACAGTTAGTAAGTCAGTTGGAAAGTCAGTTAGTTAGTCAGTTTGTAAGTTAGTTAGTTAGTCAGTTAGTAAGTCAGTTGGAAAGTCAGTTAGTTAGTCAGTTTGTAAGTTAGTTAGTTAGTCAGTTAGTAAGTCAGTTGGAAAGTCAGTTAGTTAGTCAGTTTGTAAGTTAGTTAGTTAGTCAGTTAGTAAGTCAGTTGGAAAGTCAGTTAGTAAGTCAGTTAGTTAGTCAGTTAGTAAGTCAGTTAGTAAGTCAGTTGGTAAGTCAGTTAGTAAGTCAGTTTGGTAAGTCAGTTAGTAACTCAGTTAGTAAGTCAGTTGGTAAGTCAGTTAGTAAGTCAGTTGGTAAGTCAGTTAGTAAGTCAGTTAGTAAGTCAGTTAGTAACTTAGTTAGTTACTTAGTTAGTTAATTAGCTAGTTAGTTAGTAAGTAAGAGTTAGCCAGTTAGTAAGTCAATTAGTAAGTCAGTTGGAAAGTCAGTTAGTAAGTCAGTTAGTAAGTTAGTTAGTTAGTCAGTTAGTAAGTCAGTTGGAAAGTCAGTTAGTTAGTCAGTTAGTTAGTCAGTTAGTAAGTCAGTTGGAAAGTCAGTTAGTTAGTCAGTTTGTAAGTTAGTTAGTTAGTCAGTTAGTAAGTCAGTTGGAAAGTCAGTTAGTTAGTCAGTTTGTAAGTTAGTTAGTTAGTCAGTTAGTAAGTCAGTTGGAAAGTCAGTTAGTTAGTCAGTTTGTAAGTTAGTTAGTTAGTCAGTTAGTAAGTCAGTTGGAAAGTCAGTTAGTAAGTCAGTTAGTTAGTCAGTTAGTAAGTCAGTTAGTAAGTCAGTTGGCAAGTCAGTTAGTAAGTCATTTGGTAAGTCAATTAGTAACTCAGTTAGTAAGTCAGATGGTAAGTCAGTTAGTAAGTCAGTTGGTAAGTCAGTTAGTAAGTCAGTTGGTAAGTCAGTTAGTAACTTAGTTAGTTACTTAGTTAGTTAATTAGCTAGTTAGTTAGTAAGTAAGAGTTAGCCAGTTAGTAAGTTAATTAGTAAGTCAGTTGGAAAGTCAGTTAGTAAGTCAGTTAGTAAGTTAGTTAGTTAGTCAGTTAGTAAGTCAGTTGGAAAGTAAGTTAGCAAGTCAGATGGTAAGTCAGTTAGTAAGTCAGTTGGTAATTTAGTTAGTAAGTCAGTTGGTAAGTCAGTTAGTAACTTAGTTAGTTACTTAGTTAGTTAACTAGCTAGTTAGTTAGTAAGTAAGCTTGTTAGTTAATTAGTTAGCTAGTAAGTTAGTTAGTTAGTTACTTGGTAAGTTAGTTAGTTAGTTATTTAGTCAGTCAGTTAGTAACTTAGTTATAGTTAGTTAGTTAATAAGTTACTAACTTAGTTAGTTAGTAAGTTAGAGTTAGTCAGTTAGTAAGTCAGTTAGTAACTCAGTTAGTAAGTCAGTTAGTAAGTCAGTTAGTAAGTTAGTTAGTTAGTCAGTTAGTAAGTCAGTTGGAAAGTCAGTTAGTAAGTCAGTTAATTAGTCAGTTAGTAAGTCAGTTAGTAAGTCAGTTAGTAACTCAGTTAGTAAGTCAGTTGGTAAGTCAGTTAGTAACTTAGTTAGTTACTTA
>JACTAT010000493.1:38154-52132 GCA_014526335.1 Chrysaora quinquecirrha | reverse complement strand
TACATTCTTAAACATCGCTACTGAAGATCGGGGCAGGTGGAGATATCAAATTTTGATATACAATCATGATTGTTCTAAGACCTCAAAAAGCTCTCAATGAGTTTTTTCACTTTGTTTTGACTTCCCTTGAAGATTCTTTAAAAGAAACCGTTACTCTGAAGGCAGGCAGTCTATAATCTTAGGCCCTGGCCAGTGGCCTAACGATCAAACATTGTTGGTAAAACATTTGAGATTTTGCTACGGTTGGGCCACATCACAAACCATTGCTTGGCAAGCAGAATTCATTCTGTGATGTTTTAACATTTTATGCTGGTATCAAGCTAAAAAATGTTTGAACAGCAATGTTTTGTGGTGTCGCCAAACGGTTAAACATTGCTTGTAAAGCAAATCTCAAATGTTTGAAAAACAATGTTTGATCGTTTGGGCAGGGCCTTATACACCAAAATGGCGAATGTGCTTCTTCTATCGATATTTCAATGATCAAAATAAATTTGTTACGTACCTTTATGTTATTCAAGAGGTCATTGTCCTTCCATTTCATCTTCTCATAACCATCGTTCAGCAATTTCAGCGTCCCAACATGTCCCATACCAAACAATTTATGCATATACATCATTTCACTGGTCAGTTTCGGAAAACCATAGTTGTTCGTCATGAGCAACCCCCGGCAATGCACCTTTAATATCATATTTAGCGGATGTGTCGGGGGATATGTCTGTGAACACAGACGCAGAAAGGTTCGATTCGCACATGTGTTCTCAAAAGATGTTCGTAAATCTCCACAACTGCGAAATCAGCCATTTGAAAAAGCGCTTTCGCGACCATCCATTTTAGGCCATCTTTCGGGGTCCGTACTTCCGAAGCTTAAGAAAGAAAAATTTTCATTCATAAGCTTAAAGCGTTGGCATTGTCGCGTGGTATTTACAAGCTTAAATATCCAATGAAATTCATCACTTTAAAAGAAAAACTCTCTTACTTACTCGGTTTGTAATCCAATTGAATTGCGACGATCCGAAGCTCGTTTTCGCCTTTCGCACTTTTGCCGACCGAAAATATTCCGATAGGCGAAGTGCTGTTCATCATAACTCGGGTGTCGTTGATATCAGGATCAGTTATGTCTCGTACATGAGGAATATCGTGGTACATCGGATAGTCAACAACGAATAGGGTTCCTTTCTTTATTGCCTAAAGAAAGAATAGCCAAATTCAAAAGGGAACATATATACTTACATGTATAGAAATAAATAAATGAATAAATAAATGAAAAAATAAACAAATAAACAAATAAATAAATAAATAGATAGATAAATAAATAATACATATAGAATAGAAAATAAATAAAACATGAATAAACAATTATCAAATAATAATAAATGAACAAATAAATGAATATATATAAATAAATAAATAAATAAACAAATAGATAAATAAATAAATAAATAAATAAATAAATAAATAAATAAATAAATAAATAAATAAATAAAAAATAAATAAATAAATAAACATAGATAAGTAAACAAATAAACAAATGAATAAATAGATAGATTAATAAATGATAAAAAAAAATAGAATAGAAAATAAATAAACAATCAATGAACAATTACCAAATAATAATAATGAAAGGAAACGTACTGATTCAAGAGTTTCTTCATGTCCAACTGCATCTGAAAGTGCCTTATTCCAATCGAAACCCATGTTCAATTTAGCTCGAAGTGTCTCCCATTTTATTCCAACGTTTCCTGCAAAAAAGGAGAAAACTTTCATAAAATGCAATTTAATGATTCAGCTTGGCACAAACGTTACTTTATTTCAATGGATATTCATGCAAAGCCTTATTTAAGCTATCAAAACATATGTATAATTTTGAATTCAAGCTCATATTTACTCGCTATTCACAATTTGTCAAGTAAACTCGTATATTGCCTGAAAGGTATCCCTGCAGTGATATATTATATTAAACGCTTTTATTTTATAAAGAATCTCAAAGCCTTGTTCCTAAAGTTCCTTATTTTTGGACCTCTTTTGATTGAATTTTAGTACCAAGAGTTTCTTAATAGTTCCTTACTTTCTATTGCACATTATTAGTAACATGATTAAGATAAGGAAACAATATTATGTGAGCAAAGCTGGAAACTACTAAGGAAACATTTGATACATGCATAACACACAATTTATGTGATTTTTGGCTGCAAATGAATGGAGCCTGCAACCGGCTGCCTAATGCCATGATTATTTGTAGTAATGAAAATACCTTATCGGCCCTTATTACGCCGGCCCTAAAAGGCGTTAATTTTAGCCTAGAGGCGTTATAAGGGCCGGCGTTAAAAGGGCCAAAAATTTGGAATTTTTCTCAATAAGCGGCGTTAATTTTCAAGCACCTATTTTTGCTGCCACGCTCTATATTTTTGGAATTTTCATAAACAACATGAAAACAAAGCCATCTTAGCAAAAATGGAAACGTTCATCAGTAAGCAAGTTCAAAAGATGACAGAGAAATTTGATTTTGAACAGCAGCGATTGATAGGAGGGAATTTAGGGAATAATATGAAGATGAAATAGACGAAGATTCAATAGAAGTGAAGTTCGATGATGAAGAAAACGTAGATAGCAGTGAGACAATTGTACCTGACTAACATGAGTTATATTCAAGGTAATAAAAAGTAATAAAAGACGTAAAAATATGTTGTTGTTTTTCCTTGTTCTTTGGGTGGCGTAAAACACGGCCCTTAATGGCGTTAAAGCAAATTTTAAGGCTGGCGGAATTAGGGCCGGCGTAAAAACGGCCGGCGTTAAATTAGGGCCGGCGTAAAAAGGGCCAATAAGGTATTCGAAATTGAAAAGTTCCTTAGCGATTTTATCTCTAGTAGAATAAGTTCTTTAAACCATTTGGCCTTTTACATGTAGGTTTCTTATAAAGTGGTTCTTAATAAAAAGCGAGTACTCTAGACTTTCACGACTATTACGAAAATGCTACAGCATTGAAAATACCTTCAGCTGTGATTTTGTGGAGAGACATTGGATTAAGGCCAGCCAGCCTCTGTTCAACAAATACTTTGTCCGCCTTCCATTTTTCGTTTTCGATGATGGAGTTGAACCCAGGTCTCAGTGATGGTACTCTGAAATAAGGGAGTTTAGTAGCCTGAAATGGAAGGAAAATTATTAGTTGCTACCAGTACAAAGTTCCGCAGATAAAGAATGATCTCATGCAGTGTCACGCAAGAGTTAAAAACCTAAACTACATTTAATTATTCGCATTTCGTGTCTAAGAAATAATTATTCGGCAAGCTGACTTTTTCAAGTAATTTCAACGGAAAATAAGTCTCAAAAAAGGTTAGATATTGTAAATAAGTAGAGTTAATAGCAGAAAAGAACCCCCACTTATCGCGTGCGTGTACATTATTTCGAATATAAGGCAAGTTAAATTTTCAAATTTTTGATATGAGCATCTAGACTTATTACCTGAGTCCCAGTTATCGCTCACCAGACCGAGACTACACGAAAACGAGATTGCTCAAACTGTAGTTTGAGCGTCCAAGCGATTCATTTCAATAGCGATAACTACGACTCAGGTAATCAGTCTAATGAGCCTCCACTGCTCGATCTGCTGCGTACTGCGGTGCAAAAAAATAGCTCCACAAGCCGATTTAGGTAGATGGGACCATATGGATTACAAAAGCGAATCTCTGGACCGGCGCATATATTTCAACAGCGATGAAAGATGAGTGAACAGCGTAGACGAAGCTAGAGCTTAGACTTGTTAAATTTAGTCCCATTCTCAGAAAATAGCGACAACAACTCTCTAAAAACAACAACAACCTAATTGCTGTTTCCTCGCAGCTGTAGCGAAGTTGTCGGGTATGGAGGAGCATAGACTATGACGAATGAAATTGTCAAGCTAAAGCTCGTTAGCACATTTTTCAATGCGTTGCATGAAGTCACCGCAAATAAGAAACTTCAATGGGTATATAAGACTCTTTAGGCTGACGCTTTACAAAAATAACGGATAAATGCAGAGACACACTGTCTATAGTTCACAGCAAGAAACATAGAATATAAGCTTACTTCTTGGGACTTTTTGAAATAGTCAGTAAGCTTCACGAAATCATCATATGAATCATATTTTAGGCCACCGAACGTTTTCATCGCCACCGCACCCGTAGCATTATTGCGCAGCAGCATCCCGTGGAAGTAGACATTGAACCAGTGAGCGCTGAACGGATCTAACATGCTTCGTTTTATCATGTTATCTGTTGTTTGGTTCAAACTTGGAAATGTCAAATCCAGCTGTGTTCTCTTAGGATCGTCTCGCTTTATAGGGGTTGTTAGTTTGTAGAATGAACGATAATAGAGCAAGTGCTTCATGCGGATCATTTTGCATGTACTAGAATCCATTTGCGGTAAGGTTATTCCACAACCAATTCCTAGAATGAAAGAGGAAAAGTTTGAAGAAGAGGTGGAATGGAGAGGTTGGGAACCGGGGAAAAATTACACAACCTTTTGAAAGAACAATTTTACAAATGTACGGTCCGCTGGCGAAACTTCATCGGCGTAGGGACATAGGAGTAATTCTCCAAGATAAAATCTATCGGAGTGGGCTATCCGATTCGAAGACTGGACTTTGCATGGCAGATTCTTGCATGAATAAGGCTTTTCGTGGTCAAACTTTTAGCAGACTTTGCCAGCTTTTTTACAGGTAGAAAGGTAGGAGGCTCCAGTCTCCTAGCCTCCAGCCTCCTATGCCTTTGACCGATTCAAGAGCAAGCTAATAGCAAACTGTGTCTGGCCTTATTGTATCGACTCTGACATTATGAAGGGATAAGAAAATTAGAAATCAGGCTAAAAATAGACAAGACCTAGGAACATCATGCCGCAATAAAAAATTACTGGCTATTAAAAAGAGAGCGTGAACAACTAGGAGAAGAGGGCCCTAATACAAAGAGAACACACACAGGTCCAACGAGTAGCAGAAATCAAAGATTAGAATAGCGTAGTTAACAGCCTATTCACTTACTCTTAGTGCAGCCAGCATTAACGACGTAGTTCGTCCAGCCTGGACAACATTTAAAAATCTTGAAAGACTTCTTCTTTTGTATTGGGTACCAATAGACTCTTGTGTTTATTCTACGATACAAGAATCAGTGATCATTATAATCAATAAAGTTATCAATATAATCATTGAGATTAAAATCAACAATCATCGTTACAATCAACACTAATCACAGTTATGTTCATGATCATGAAAGTTTGATGATCAACGCCCTCTTCATCATCATAATCATCATTCCAGTCATCATGATCATGATCATAATCATGATCATGATCATCATCATCATCATTATCATCATCATCATCATCATCATCAACCCAACAGTTATCATTATGTGATTCTCGTCATTATCATCGATATCATCATCATCATTGTCACCATTGTCGTCATCATCATCATCATCATCATGACCAACGAAACAATCATCGTCATGTCATTCTTATCATTATCATCGACATCATTATCATCATCATCATCATCATCATCATCATCATCATCATCATCATCATAATCATCATCATCACCATCATCATCGTAGTCAGTATAATTGAATGGTAAATATAGCAAGAGAGCTAAAATATATCGAGAAAAAAATGAGTGAAAAGCAAACACAATTTCAAATATAATTAAAACATACTTGGTCTCTGGACATTGCAAGCTCGGTTTAGAAGGCAGCCCACAGCTTTTGGTATGATACTCCGTCTTTGTTGTGATATTTTTACGGAGAACTGTCCATGTTTTCGTGCTTGTATATTCACATAGGTTCTTCTCTGTGCCAGCAACAGGATTCTGAGAACTAGAAAGAAAGCATCAAGAAATGATTCAGTTGTCTCCCAGAAACATTTTCTCGTATCTCCCTACAAATTTTGTCATGCGCTACAAAGTTTCCGAGGAGACATCGGGAGGCTAGACTGATTACATGATTCGTAGTTATCGCTATTGAAATGAATCGCCTGGACGCTCAAACCAGTTTGAGCGATCTCGGTTTGGTGTAGTCTCGGTCTGGTGAGCGATAACTGGGAGTCAGGTAATAAGTCTATCGGAAGGCATTTAAATGGGAGACATCGAGGGGACATGTCACGCGCGAAATTAAGTCCCTTTCTTCACCGAAAAATAAAGATACAACAACAAATTGCAACCTAATTCAGGACGAGGGGCATTTCACTCCTTGAAAACGCGTGCGAGATTCCCGTTTGAATAAAAAAACAATAGAGAAATAAAAGAAGTTAACAATTTACCCCTCCCCAAATTTACCCCCCCGCTGCCCCATTCTTCCGGCGCCCTTGTTTTTGAAACGTGGAAGTCAAAAGAAATCCTGTAGGATAGTGTGAAACATAGGCTGAAAAGTCACGACTTACCAAATCTGTTCGATTAGGCACAGTACAACTAACGAAAATATGCCTCGTGAAAGCGTCTGCCAGAACATCTTTAAGAAAACCAATTACAACGCTGTTTTATGATCACCTTGTGTCTTTGCCCCTAAAATCAAGAATAACAATCATCAACCTTCACTGTCAATGTCTTACAGAGATATACTAATGCACTATTGCTATACTATAGTTATACGTTAAGCAGGCACATTATACGGTTATACGGTTATACGGTTTTACGGTATACGTTATGGCTAATTAGTTTATTATAGCCTTAGAATACGATTGAGAAATTCATAACAATTCTGGGACTTGAAATTCAGCTTGTTTTCTCGAATATCTCTAAGTATAGCCTTCACCTTATTGACCAAAAACAGACCACTTTCAAGCCGGTTTTTCTTCGTTTCTTGAGACTAAAAACTTTCTGTAGCCTTGGGAAACGATTGGTAGATTTAAATTCTTCCCAGCACGACAAGACTATGTTGGCAGATTCTACGCAACTTTACAACACTGCCGTCCTGTTTGGTGAACTTCTTAACTTGGTTTAGTACCACTGTAATCTCGCTTGTGTGTTTTAGTTCCTTAAGCTTCGGTTTTAGTGAAGGAATCCCAGGTCATAAATCGCCTTCCAAATCTAGTTTCTCTCAATCAATGAACAAACTCTTTATTTTGGTTAATCAGTGGTATACATGCGACTAACAAACCACAGAGAGCATAGGGTACCTGTCTGTCAAAGATCATTTACTATAGACAAACTGCATTAATCTAGTAGAATATAGGAGCTTACCACCAGTTAAACAACAAACAAGCACGCATTGATCTTAACGCAGCAACTTTGATATACAGGCACCAGAGCAACGTTGTCTGACTCTGCTTCCCCGTAGGCGGTGCCTTAAACATTGCGTAGGCCTCTTCACATAAATATTGCTACGGCAAGCAAAGTGTAAGATAAAAGCGGGAATTATGGGTGGTTTGGGGACTCGGGTCTCCAAGTTTCTTAAAATAATGCGATTTAAGTTTGAAAACGGCACAAAATAACATATTTTTCAGCGATTGTTGGAAATTTAGGCCCTTTTGGCCTCATCAGTCGGAAAGTTGAATTTCCACCACTGGCGGGTGATCCGGTCTTCACAACTGGGTGAGCCGGCTAAAAACAACTCAGCCTTTTTCTGCAGTATCCTCATTTACGCTCTTATTAAGAAAGTCCTGTGGATCCGACAACATTAACAGAAATACCTACTCCGTCTCAGATCCGCATATCTGTTCAAAATGCATCAAAAATCAATGAACAGAAAATTTTCCTCTTTATGCGTGTTCAGGACAAGCGGGTATGAGAATTTAGCCGGTATCTGATGAGACGGCTAAAGTAGGAGACAAGTTGCGCGCGACATTGATGTCCCCTCGGTGTCTCCCAGTTTACCCACCTCGGAAACCTTGCAGCGAGCGACAAAATTCGTAGCAAGAGACACGCAAATGTTTCTGAGAGACAACCGAAACATGTCCTGTCTCCATGACATGCAAATGACTCAGGCGACTTGTTGCTCGCTTGTCACTCGCAAGTTTAGCCTCCCTGGGAGACACGCCGAATACAGTGTCGCGCGCGACATGTCTCCTAGTTTAGCCATAGCTTAAAGGCCCTTAGGGATCCTAAATTACGTTACGCAACTGCATATATGTTAAAAGTATATATAAAAAGACTTACCTTCTACTTTCGGAAAACAGGTTTTTAGTTTTTAGTGTTCACTTGACTTGAAACGCTGAAATAGATTGAAAGAGTCATGAGACAACGAAGAAGCGATAAATGATAAGGTGCCGAAAGAGAGCAACTCTCAAAATCTCTTCAATTACGAACAAGGATTTAATTTATCAATAATCAGTCTCGAGATACGAATGTTTGCTTAAATAATATAAATCAGCTCAAAATGAATATTTGAGGATTGAAATGAGGATCGCAATAGAAACTTGGTACATGTTGACTTGGTTTTTATCAGCTGTTCTATAAACGCAAATAAATTCACGCAAAATTTCGCCATGTTTTGTTCGCTAGAAAGGCGTATGAGAGACCAAAAATAATTTTTCTTTTCTTCTAAAAGGAAAAATAGATATTTTCTTTGCCGAAGGAACAAATAGAAGTTAGATGTATTGTAAGTGTGAATGATGACGAAATAGTCGGGTGTTGGTCTGTCAATTGAAACCAATTAAGGGTCTGGCATGTCAAAGTAGGGTCCGGGCTCTTATTAAGCAGCACCGAGGAGCTCTACGATACAGGACAGTCACCAAGGGTGCATGTCAAAGGCAGAACACCTTTGGAAAAAGACTCAATTGAAAATGAGTAATTTTTTGCAATCTAAAAGTAGACAGTCGAAAAATCGTTGAAACTAATCGGCCGACTGTGCTTGTCGAACCCCATTCATCGGCAGATTCGTGCTGCGAGCCCCACCGCTTCGGACAGCTAACGACGGCCCTGACCCCGGACTCTCTTGAGAAACTTCGCAACTCTCTCTCAGCTCTCTCGATTCGGTAACCCCTCAGTCTTTCTTTCGATCAATCAGAAATCAAATCGAATCGAATCAAATCGAATCGAATCAAATCAAACCACATCAAATCAAATCAAATCAAATCATATTAAATCAAATCAAATCAAATCAAATCAAATCAAATCAAATCAAACCAAATCAAATCAAATCAAATCAAATTAAATCAAATCAAACCAAACTAAATCAAATCAAATCAAATCAAATCAAATCAAATTAAATCAAATCAAACCAAACTAAATCAAATCAAATCACATCAAACCATACTAAATCAAATCAAATCAAATCAAATCAAACCAAACTAAATCAAATCAAATCACATCAAATCAAATTAAGTCAATGGCTCTGAAAGAATAGACATTAGAGAAATAAAATAAATGTGATGAAGATCATAGATGAACGAAAGTGTATACCCCCGGGGGGTACTTCCATTGTTCGTTATACTAGACGTGCCGCCCAAATGGGTAACTTTTTCAGCGCCAATTTCCCTACATATGGGTTGATTTTTCGTAAAGAATCTCTACATATGGGTAGTAAAATATATAAGAAATTTTAGACATGCATTGCTTTGAAAAGCCTGATAAAAAGTGCGTTTTAGTTTTCAGTGCAAATGCCTTTTCGCCGCATTTACAGCTGCCTCAGGCGTTAAATTGGGTTCAAACATTTGAGATATTGGTACAAATGGTTAAAAAATTTCGTTATTTTTTCTACACATGGGTACCAAGAGGAGCAGAATTTATCGGTAGACATGGGTGGGTTTGGAAAAACTGGGCGGCACGTCTAGTCATGTGAACAATGAAGTACCCCCCCGGGTGTATACCTGTATTTATTAACAGTATAAAATCTACCAACTTACTGTATCTGTCTTTGAAATCCTCTTCAGTTCTTGCTTTCCATCAGAGATGGCCTCTGCTTTTCGCTTGGCTGCTACGAAAAGAATATTTACGGTTTTTATATATGCAATGAACAAAGAAGACAAAGAGTGGATTGAATGAAAATACCATGAAAAAAATGAATGAAATTATCACTGCAACAGTTTTCCTCGTACTTTTCAATGATATTATCTTCTTTCTTTCGCTAGCCAATGAAAAGAAATAAAAATAAATATATATTATATAAATAAAACAAGAAATTTTCGCAAAAAGAGATATAAAACTCTAGTTTTAAAATAAGGATATCAAAAGTAAACAGTAAAAATTATATTTTATGTCTGAAAAAAAAAACGTAAAACAAATTGATTTATTTTTGATGGTTTAATGAATAAATTATGAGGCCGTGAAATTAATTTTTTACAGAATTGAAATAGAGTTACACAGACACATACCTTCCATGTCGAAATATGGCGTTCCTTCTTGAATTTTCAAGTTACACCCACCTGCTAATGGTACAATTACGCTCTAAATAATCTCAAACTTTCCCGATGTCCCTTAGCTTATCGCTTAAAAGCGCTGTAGGACATTATAGACAGACAGTAGACTTCCATGAAACTGGAATCTGTACCAAGTTGGATCTGTAGGACTAATGTCATTGTCCGTTGTCGAGAGGTGTCCGCGATATGGAGGTTCGTTTAGGCAAAGAATTGACCTATGGTACGGACATATCTGTCCGTTGTTTTGATATTTCTGTCATGTCGCCGTATATTCGTAAGTCAGGCAGCCAGATCTCATCCCAATGGGGTGAATTGTTTTGCCAAGCTATTACAGACCAACCCACTTACAATATAGACACAGACGGGACATAGACCCTATATTATGGGTAATGGCAAACAGAAATGAGGGTAATCAGACCTTATAGGCCATATCATTGCTTGAAATTGCAACATCTTCGACGCAAAATTAACACTATTCAGACTCAAAAGCGAATTTTTTTTCGTTTTCTTCAATTTCCCTGCTTTTATGGGGTACTGGTAAAAATCATACCCATATTTCAAGAATTTCAGGGTCAGAAACCCACCCATATGAACTCCACCTACCCGTAGCAAAACTATATTAAGAACCCTCCTCCACTCCGAGACATTATTTTGTCTCACCTTCCAACTCAGGGGAGATATGGGAGCTTTTTGTTGATATAAACAAGCCCTTCAAGATACAGCAAGCAAGGAAGCGAGCGATCATAATATCCTAACGCAGGGTCTGGCGCATTTACGCGTCGATTTACGCAGCTGACGTCCTCTTGCTTTGTGGTCTACGTTTTCTAATACAAACATTTATGAAAAAACAGTTGCACTAGAAATAAAGCATAGTGGGTATAGAAATACAGCGTTTTTACAATGGAAATAACGGTTTTTTTAATTAAAGTATAACAAAACTTGTATATCAATATAAACATTCTAGCACTGAGATTCTCACTATACTTGACGCAATTTACAATCCTGAAATGGTCACCAGGTTGATTCTAGTAACCCAATTTTCCAAAATTTTCTGGGGGAGCATGCCTCTAGACCCCTCAAGGTTAGTCCTCCTTTGTCTAACGAGAATCTACCTAGTTGGTCCGTCTTAAAGATGCCATCCGACAACCTTTCGGCTTGCGCTCTCTAAAACAACTGATTTACCGACTGCATGGCGAACTTCTTGTCCTCTTAACAATTCTATCTGCATTATGCAAGGGTCTAAAGGGTTCCCAAAACTTGAGGGAGTGATTGAGACCCATGTTGCTACATACTGTGGTCTTGGAAATTTTCCTTAAAGTAGGCACTGCGCAAACCAGCAAATTTCTTTGGGCCTTCTGGTCAGGAAATTAGTAGTTTTGCAAAAGGTTGAGGAGATTTCTAGACGGTGGTTTGCTTATATTCCTTAACTATTCCAAAAGTTATACATACCAGTTAAAATATAGGGTTTTTTCCTTTGACACTCTTCATAGTTTGAAACGTCGGAAAATCGTGAAAGGAAATTTAGGCCCGATTTTGTTTCACTGCATCAGTGAACAATTGTCATATGTGAACAATTGTCATAATATACAAATACGAAACTGTGTTGTTTGCAAACTAAATGTGGGTGTAGCGCTAGGTCATAGAAACAAATTTTTATGTCAAGAAAGAGTTACCCATGACAATCGTCCTGTTTTATGTGTTCTTCTCTGTGACATGCTTGCCAGTCTTCGACTAAGGAATAAACAAAAAAAGTTTAATTTCACTTCAACATAGCAAACGATTAGGCATTATTGTATACTGTCTGATTTTGTGGGTTTCTTATTCTAAAACATCAGTGACAGAGAAATATCTAGAAACATTGCTCAAATATTTGCAAGTCGTCTCAGGCCTAATCAAGACGACGTTTAGGTGAAGGTGAAATGGTGTTTTAGCGCCAGGCGCTAGGATCTCAGTAGTCAGTAGGTTAACTAATCGAGATCTCAACCCTGGCTGTGACGCTACTGCGGCTGGGCTCGAACCCTTGCCACAGTGACCTCCTGACACCACAAGTCAGCTTGATTACACCATGACGCCACAACACCTTCAAGCGTAGCAATCAATAAAACAAGCAAGCAAGCAATCTTTATTTGTTAACGCAGGTTAAGGTTTCTGGCAGATATGCAGCTGCTGATGTAGACCTGCAGCTTATGCGCCCCAGACTGATATTCTTGAACGAATGCCCTTGGTATCCCCTTTTTCCGAGCTCGGAAGGATGGCCAGCTGAGTTCATTGCAGGCCGACGAGATTCAGACCCATTACTTAATGATCGTGAGCCGAACGCTTTACCACTCTGCCACTCCATCTCTTCAGAGTCACAAAGACTCAACAGTTGACACAACGATTTATGCTGACTTAGGCCGGGGATTCTAGAACCTGCAGCTTGTCTACTAAAACGGACAATCGTTGTTATTACTGTGCAAAAATTAAGGCAAGAACATAGTAAGATAAAGGACAACTTACTTTGACATTTTTTGCTGCAGTAAAATTTTGTTCCTTTGCCTTTGCACCTAAGAAATAAACAATATTAGTATAGACTAGCTAAACTTGCCCGTCACGCACTAATTTTGCTAATGCTGTTGTTGGCATTTTGGGTTTAGTCAAACTCCAACTATTAGCAAGAAGTCCAGCAGGGGTCTATGCTAATAGATACAGTATACACCTGAAATGCTTGATTTCATGGAGAAAAAGCTACACGAAACCTCCTGAAAACAAGTTATTTGAAGTTGTCTTCCAGCCAGTAATACCTACCTTCACCAGAGATAAGCAGAGAGATAAATCTGTACTCTTTTATCAAAATCAGGGGCTAGCTATTTTCTTAAAAAAAACAAATTCATAAATCCTTTGAAAATGGCAATTCAAAGCCAGTAAAAAATAAAGACCTTAAGTATTTACGGCAAAAGAATAAAACATTATAATTACCAAGCGCATTTCTTGTAGGTTCTTGGGTTCGGTTCAATTTTTCTACAACAACGGCAGTGATGACGTTTTCCTGTGGGTTTCGCTTGATCTCCTTGATCGGCTCGCTTTTTCTTTTCCTGGTCTTTTAGTGTAGATTGGCAAGTGGGATTTTTGAAGCAGAGTTTTTCTTCTCGCTATTATTCGCTAATTTCGCATCTTGATTTTTACTGCTTGCAGAACCCTTTTTGGTACTTTCATCTTTCTTTGTTGACACTTTAATCTCATTTGCATTTTCCTTTAATTTGCCACTCTCACTCGTTCCATCCTTACCTTTTCCGTCACTCCCTTTACTTGTTAAAGCACCTTTATTATACTCCTGAATATTTCCAGCGATTCCCTCCAACCAGTCAATAAACCCACTTTGACCCTTACTCTTACTGTGTTCCTCTTCAGCCTCTTTCACCCCAGTATACTCCAGGTCTTCAGACTTAGCCTCGTTTGAGCGTCTAGCCTCTTTCTCATCTTCATACGGATCGTATATTCCTTCAGGAACGTTCTCTGCAGTAAGAGTTTCGTTATTTGGATCGAATGGCGGGTTCATTGCTGTAATCAAAAATCCTTTATCCTTTATAGCTTTGACAAGATCTTTCTGTATTGACTTGATCTTTTCAGACTTTGTCGATTTGTCTTTAGGCTGAGATTTCTGTCCGTGGTCACCAAT
>JACTAT010000062.1:1201808-1293500 GCA_014526335.1 Chrysaora quinquecirrha | reverse complement strand
GTCGAAAGCAACAAGATGATGGCCATTTAAGATTTCACATCCAAAAGTCAAACATAACTGAATATCATATTGGCGACAAGTTTGAGTTCAATATCTTCACCAGTCACTGGAATGGCAGAAGTTTTTCTAATGCTTATCAACTTGAAACCTTTATTTATTACGATGCAAACATTTTGACACTGACATCACTTCAGGCAATGGAAAAAAAAGCGAAATATATCGGCATGACAAGAAATATGACAGAAGCTGGATTCATTCATATGGAAACAGAAGTGTTGTGGTTGCTTAATCGTCAATTTATCCAACTTGAGTTCAAATTCAAGACGCCGCAGAACATATTGAAAGGCAGCAATCGTGAAGGTGCAGTAATTATGGATATTGCCTATAAATCAAATTTGAAAGAGCTAAACGGGACAGCTATGGTTGAACATGGTATTTTGATAGCATATAATTTTTCGTTTTCGTTAAAACCCACAGTCAAGGGTACATCTTCAAAAATTCCAGGCATCAGCATTGTTTTTGACGATTTAAATAATGTTTTATACCTTTGCAAAACAAAGCTTCAGTTTCATTATGGAAATCATCAGTTCTGCTACTGGCGAAACAATGTCAATACCTCATGGCATGGAATTGCACATATTGCATCAATTGTTGGTGTAGACGTTAGCAAAGGAATAGTCTTCGGGCTAAACCATGCAGGGAACAGCTATTTGAAATCAAGCGAAAATCTAGAAGAATTCGTTTGCATGGATGATAATGAATGGATCTCGATAAAAAGTCATGAAAATCTTGGTCTAGCAAAAAAAGCTTCGAATTCATCACGGCTACCGTCAAATCCTGAAGAATCGTGGATGTTTTCTTCGTTCAATGAACGGATTTGGGCTGCAACGGAACATGGAATCGTGCAGAACTACTCAGGAACATGGAAATACATTCTGTGGTGGTAAATGCGGGAAATTTTGCTTTCGATTGCGAATATGTAAAAGTCAAATTTATTGCAATATTTTTTTACACATTCTAAGCACGGATTTGATTTAGTTCACAAGTTTACTCAGCCTTATAACAAAATGAAAAAAAAAACACAAAAAGCAATAAACAATTCGATGTGCAATCTTACGATAACTTTCCTACTTATAGATTTCATTTTTAGATGATTTGCCGAATTTCCACAGAAAAAGGCTAACGGAAAACCGTTTTTCTACACGGCAAAGCGAAATGTCACCGTGAAGAAGCCTCCTTGATTTTGGCCAGAAAGTTTCCTTTAAGTAAGGCACAGCGCCAACTGACGGCAAATTTGTTACTCTCTGTTTGTCATAACCAATGGGCCTTGATCTCAGTTGAACAAAATGTAACGAACAAGTAAATATGAAAAGGACAGAATGAAACTCAAGAGGAAATAAAAAATAAACGCACATTTAATGACAAAAAGCCACGAACAGAATCCGGTAAAAACAGAAAAGTAAGCAAAGGAATGAATAACGTTATAGGATATAAGCCTTATTCGTCAAAAGGCTCTACAAATGATTTGTTCTGACCGTGGTACCAAATTAAATAAAAAAAATCCTTGCCTGGTACTGTCAATCGTGGATTTCTAACGCTAACTAACAGTATGTATTTACTAAAATAACAGCAGCATTGGTCGCTTTCGGAAAGATCCAAAAATGAACAGTCACACAGGAATAACAGAGTGCTACTTGTTTCTCTTCTTCAGCTCCCTGAGGAGAACTTTATCAACTTCTAGATCACTCACTTTCACAAAATGCACACACCCAACAACTGGACATTTTGCTCTGTGTTTCATGCGTTTTATATGCTCTTCAATTGCTTTCTTTCCGTAGCAATGACCACATAACGTACTCTTCATCGGTTCTTCCATCTGCGTCTAAAATGCAATTAAACATGACGTTGAATCATGCACTAGGTTTATTTAGCCGGTTTAACTTGCAGGGTGAAAGCAGTAATAGATCGTTCATTCTACTAGCAACTGATGTTTTAATACAATTCTCTTATTCCCTCTATTCTTACTTTGTCAAATCCTCCTTAATGTCTAGTATAAATTCGCAAATTATTATTTCTTAATTTCACTAGCTGATGATGGACCTGTGATAGGTTCGAAACGTAGATACAAAATGGACTAGTCGTTATTTATTTATATTATCTCATGTTTATGTCAAATTAACAGGTTATGTCGAATTAACCGTTTATGTCTTCTTGAAATAAAAATCAAATGGAAATGTCAATTATCGTCTGTTTCTTCGTACTTAAATTTCTAGACAGGGAATTTACCATAACATTCTAGCAAATCGGGTAACGGAAAATCTGAAAGTAGTTTTAGCACCTTTGAAGGTAGGCGGTCGTTTTAAGCCTTGGGAACATTCTCGCTAATTAGCCATTGTGACGTAATCGATGACGTCAGATGACCACGGTCAGTAAAAATGCGACCACCGAATTTTTCGCCGCTGATTGCATCAATGTAGAGAGCATCAAAAGCCGAGCAAAAAATTATAAAACACTGGTATTATTGGACTTACCCGTCGAAAGTTATGGCCATTTAAAAAGAGTTAAGCAAAAACAAAAGGGCGGATACCGATCTTTCTATTACTGTGAAAGAAAGGTGATAGCTCGCTTCCGCAGAATTGAAAATGTTTCCAAGCATAAGTCAGTCTTTTATTTCACACTTAATCAACCTATCAATGGTTTCAGCTGGTTTTAGAGGTTGGACGGGGGAAACAAAATTGTCTTATATATAGTGTGCTTCATTGAGCAATTACTATTAAAGTACCCCGTTTTTCCTGTCAATAATGCATTCTCTGAATATTATTTATTTTAGAAAATTTTATTTAAATAACTCAATGTCTATTCCGCTCATGCTGTTCATGAGCAACAAGGTTTTTTGGACAATTGCTCAAGCATGTTCGACGATACCTCTTGAATGGCAAAATTGATTTAATATCTGAGCATGAACCAGTCTAAGGCATTTCTTAGTACTGATGAAGAAAGTACACAATCCGCTTGTTTAATCTGTAATCGTGTTATCAAAAAATCAGATAAAGGCCAAAAGATTGGAGAAAAAGGAATATATAATTTCAAAGTCTTAGCTGAAGAATGGTCGCAATTAAATGTTCCTATTCACGATGAAAAGCATCCATATACTGAGGTTTATAGAAAAATCGTCTCAAGGGCATCCCAGGATGTTTCAATATATGTTCATACTTCTTGCAGAGTTGCATTTCGAAATAATAGTTCACGGTACCGAAAAAAATATGGTGATAAATTGGTTGAGCTTCCAGAAGAAGGTAATGATTTAAACTCGGAACAGGATGCAAAGGCAGCAAATAATTCACCAAAGAAAAGAGCAACGAGATCAGAAACGGAATCAGTTACTTCAAAACATATTTGTTTCATTTGCAATACCGTGAGATCTAGTGACATGCGTCCATACGACGAAGGCGGTCTAAAAAGATGCGACACTGATTCAACTGCAAGAAAATTGTTTGCCCGAAAAGACTTGTATCTGAATGACAAGACACATCGACTTTTCTTTCCTGCGAGGCGATTGGATCTTTTGTTAAGTGGCCAAGCCCATGACATATTTGCAGTAGACATTTTCTATCATCAGTCATGTTACATAAAATTTGCTATTAAACCCGTAGCACAAAAAGACAGAGAAGAGGAGGAATTGAAGGGAAAAGAAGAAGATGTTATAAATGAATTTCTTTATAAAGTGAAAACTTCAGTTGTGCGGGACAAGAAGGGTTTCCTTTTAAATGAGTTGCTGGCAGATATACAGATTCTCAGCGAAGAGCAGCAACTTGAAAAACCAGCAATAGCCGAAACCAAAACCCTTCGACGACTTCTGGAAAAGGAACTCGGAGATCAGATAGGATTCTTCCCTTCTGGAATATATCGCATAGTTTATAGTACGGATATAAATCCTTGCGAATACTCTGTTGCCACGCTTCTTGGCTGTGGACTACGAGATGAAGATCATGCAAAAGCTTTCGGTCGCATGATCAGGAATAAGATAAAGTTAAAGAAAAAGCACGAATGTGAATTTCCACTCAGCCCCGAAGAATTTATTAAGATTTTGGATGAAGGGCCACTCCTTTATAATGCCATCTTTTATTCAATGTATGATAATGCGACAATAAATGAGTATGGTTACGCCGTCACTTCTAAAGCGAAAGCAACAAAGATTTGGTCATTGGCCAGTGACTGGGAATCGCTGCTGACAAAATCTCCTTCTCCAAAACAGGCAATCATGGGTCTGGTTCTTCACAGACTATCAGGTGAGGCTGACTTCTGTTTTTTTCAAATATCCAAATTTATAATGAACACTATGCCTATTCCCTTTAAATTTGAATATCAAACTTAGACTTTCTATTTTTTTTAATAGGAAATAAAGAAGTTGTGAATATACTCCATAAATGTAATCATGTCATTTCATATCACAACATAAGAATGCAAAACCAAGCTTGGTCAAGGATGGTTTTTGCGCAAAAAAATTCGATTCCAACTTTCCGACGAGGTGTTGTTACTCATAGCACCATTGACAACAATGATGGGAGGCAAGACACATGGACTGGTTCTGGGACAACACACGACACCAATAAGACAGTTTTTCAGTTGCCGAGTAAAGAAGAAAAGCTACAAATTCAAGTTATTGGCACTATCCAGAGACCACTTGATCTTGACGAAGAGCGCAATGAAGAGATGTCAGAAATTGCACCTTATCATATTGGACGGAGAGTTGATCCACCAGCATTTCCAAACTATAAAGATTCAAACAATAAGGACTTGCTTGATGAGTGCTTAAAGCGAGATATTGCATGGTCATTGGCCGGATCAATTAAAGCTGATGATTTGCCCCTGTTGGGATCTTGGACGCCATTTAACAAGATGGTAACGACACATGAAACAGAAATGTGCGTGCAGGAGTACTTGCCAGTCACCCCTCATCCTCCGGAGTTCCCCGTATGTAAAGAGTACTTGGATTTTCTGCTTGATATGATAAAAGAACTCGAAATACCTTATTTGTTTGTTCATTCTGATGAAATGGTCTATGCCAAACTATGTGCTATTTTGTGGAAAAGTCCGGAATTGTACAAACGCATTGTGCTTCTCATGGGAGGATTCCACCAGGTTCGCGTGATGCAGAGGCTGCTGTTCAAGAGGTATAGCTGTAGAGGAATCAAAGAGTGGTGCATCGATGCAGAGGTAATCGCTGCAGGGTCAGCAGACTCAGCCTTCGAGGGAGACATTATTTCAGGAGCATGCGGCTACACAAAGAATGCTTTGACGCTCTCGTACAATTTCGGATTGAGCAAATTACAGGTTTGTGCTATATTATTTCTATAAACTCAAGATTTAAAGTTAAATTACTATTTCGTTTACGAGGTTCGTTTGATTACTATTTTGCATGTGTTTGGTTTTTAGATGGACACTCAAAAACTGATCCTCAACTTACATCAGCAATAAAAATGCTTCGCAAGGAACCTTCTCCGTCTACAATGAGCGACTTGATAAGCCTCCCTCAATTTACAGTGCTATTTCAGACATTATTATATCACGAAAAGGAAAGTGATGGCCAACTTACGGTGCAGTATTTGAAAGACGTATCGGTAATGCTTGCTCTGATTTCTTCAGTGCGCGAATGCAACATAGAGAGACATCTGGCGGCAGAGCGTGAAATGATTTCCCTTGCGTTTGCATTTGATCATCAAAATTATGCTCGCTACTGCAGTTTTCAGCACGTATATCTCAAGGAGCTCAAAAGAATTAATCATCCTGCGTTTCACGATTTGCAAACCAAAGGACATGGTGGAAGCATTACAGGCGGCAAGTTTTCGACCATACATGGTGATCTAATCACCGAACTGTTTAATAAAGAAACAAAAGGTACTGCTGGACCTTTCAGATCCGGCTTCAGTACAAACCTTAGCACTGTTAACACTTGGGTGCATACAATCCACATCCATAGCATGTTGAGAATCGCTCTGAGAAAACAGCTTTACATCAAATTGTCTCCAAAGCACAAAGAAATGACGAACAGTGGTAAGCATTTACACTGTCAGCATGTTTCTCAATTAAAGATGACGCTACGTAGTTATGGCATAGATCCTTTTTCAGCTGAAGCTCCAAAATGCTTTCACTCAGGTGCTCAGATTAATCCATCCGTCTTCCAAGACATGCTGAAAGCTCATGATATTGGAAGTGACGCGTTTCAAGCATTTTCTTCTGACAGACTCGTCAAACACACACAAAGTTTCTTTGACCCAATAAAGAGAATCAAGCTCAATACTGGCATAATAAAGAAAAAACCACCTATCAAAGCTATTTCCGTGCTGAAGGAAGATTGCCAGGCATTTGGGCTCATTGTAGCAAAAGCGGTAAGTTTAGAGGATGCTTTTCGCTACCCTATCACCTCAGTCCCCCTTGCTTTAGCCACTCCAGACGGTTCACTCCGACAGTCAGACAAAGCTTCATTAAGAAACTTTCTTATATCAAAATCAGAAACCACAACAAACACCCCACCAGAAAACGCAGCTTGGTTTGTTGACGGACTTGCAGTTATACGAACATTGAAATCTAAAAAGACGTACC
This sequence comes from Chrysaora quinquecirrha, assembly GCA_014526335.1. Lineage (NCBI taxonomy): Eukaryota > Metazoa > Cnidaria > Scyphozoa > Semaeostomeae > Pelagiidae > Chrysaora > Chrysaora quinquecirrha. The sequence continues at coordinate 1,286,897 of JACTAT010000062.1, read as the reverse complement.
GTGAGTGGATTGGCAGTTTACTTCAATTTCTGCAGCCACCTAGAGGATCCAATCCAGCTGTCGTTGGCATGATAAATGACACATACAAAGAACGAAGTGTGAAGAGTGGTACAAGAAAGGCTCGCGGCGAGACAGGGATGAGTGTCAAACTTGATGGCTTTGACCAGCACATGCCTCAGGGAGCTAAATGGAGCGAATTTTTGCAGAATGGAAAAAATAAAGAAGAATTGATACAGTTAATTTTTAAGTATGTCCAGAGTGTGGAAGGAAGAAAAACACTGAAGCAACCATTTATAATGACAGAAGGGTCTTCTACACACATCATTGACAGAAACAGCTGCAAGCTACTTCATGAATGTAATCACGAAGAAGCAGACACCCGGCTAGTTCTCCACGCGTACCTTGAAGATAAAGATGCAGTAATAATCTCGAAAGATACAGATGTATTGATACTCCTGATATGGGCATTCAACAAATTAAAGGTTCAGAAAAGTTGGCTCTTGAAATACGATAATGAAAAGTTTGTTGACATAGGGGGAGTTTGCGATGGCATTGGATCAGACTTGTGCGATGCCTTACCAGCAATTCATGCTCTTTCTGGATGTGATACAACGTCCTACTTTTTCAAAGTAGGTAAAGTAAAAGTTGTGAAAAAATTACTTAATGCCGTACAAAAATGCTATTTACTTGATGGATTAGGGAGAGCTTCAACAATCGAAGAACATGAAATAGAGCAGGTAAAGGAATTCATCAAGACCGTTTTTTACAATGGAAAGTCAACTGAAACATATGTTGAGACAAGAATGAGAATTTACAAAGACCTTAATGTGAAATCCTCCAGTGCCATTCCTCCAGATCCAGATTCAGCAGAAGAAGCGATCAAGAGAGTCAACTATCAGGTATTTCATTGGCTTCGGTGTATTGAAAAAAGGATACCAAATGTGTCAATTGAAAACAATGGATGGAGCTGGAATGAAGAAGCTAATCTTGTTGTGCCAGTTTGGTTTAAAGGGAAGCAGTTGCCTCCATCTTTGTCAGTAAAGAAGAAATCGAGGAAGTTGAAGAGTGGGCCACAGGATCCACAAGAAGCAGACTCCGAAATGAGTGATAATGATAATTATCCGAGAAAAAAAAGAGCAAGAAAAAACAGAAAGACAGAACCAAATTTGCCTAAACATATAGAGACTGATGAAGAAATGTACGACGGAGGCAAAGAGGATAGCGAGGAAGGTAAAGATGACAGATCAGGAAAACAAGAAGGTTCAGATCTCGATGTTGAAGAAAGTATGTGGGAAGTGTCAGATTTTTCTTCAAGTGATGAATCATTTGACGAGTGGCTACCTTGACCTGAAATACTTCAGCTGGCTGTGACTTATATCGTAATTCAAGGTGTATTAGTGTAATTTCAAATCATCATCGTTTGTTTATTGATTCACTTGAACTGATGAATCGCACATAATTGGATAGCAAATATTGATACCCGCCATTTTGTTTTTGCTTAACTCTTTTTAAATGGCCATAACTTTCGACGGGTAAGTCCAATAATACCAGTGTTTTATAATTTTTTGCTCGGCTTTTGATGCTCTTTACATTGATGCAATCAGCGGCGAAAAATTCGGTGGTCGCATTTTTACTGACCGTGGTCATCTGACGTCATCGATTACGTCACAATGGCTAATTAGCGAGAATGTTCCCAAGGCTTAAAATGACCGCCTACCTTCAAAGGTGCTAAAACTACTTTCAGATTTTCCGTTACCCGATTTGCTAGAATGTTATGGTAAATTCCTGTCTATGTAGTAGAAGGTTTGGATTTCTTGGCTGGTCTTGAAAAGATTTCATGAGTGGTACAATAAAATTTTTGAGGGTCAATAAAATTTCTGTTTATTTCAATATTTCAATACAATAGAAAAGAAATTCTCTCACACTCATTTTTGTAGTTATTGCTTTATTCCTTGATTCCTTTCCCCGATTCCCCGTCCTCCCTTTTAGTAAAAGCCAATGGTCAGAGCACATAATGATCACTGCACATCATCAAATGATTCGAGCACATCATGATAAATGCACATCTTCAAATTGTCAGAGCACACAATGATCACTGCACATCATCAAATGATTCGAGCACATCATGATAAATGCACATCTTCAAATTGTCGGAGCACACAATGATCACTGCACATCATCAAATGGTTGGAGTGCATAGTGATCACTGCACATCATCAAATGGTCTAACCACTGCACCAAATGGGTTAATGATAGCAATAATCTATAAACACACAGCATATCACGCTGCAGGGACAGCACACAATTGTGAAGTCACTGCACAAGATGCTCAAATGACAGCAAATACTGCATTGTTCACTGTACTAAAAGCGTTGGATACAGCTCGTTGTAGTATAAACACATGGCCAAACTATGAAACCACAGGGTAACCCGATAAATGCACAGGATGTAAAGCATTTTGTGCACCTAAGGCAGTTGTGGTGTTCCATAATAGGAGGGGGTGTCTGTGTCTGCATTTATCTTTTGGGTCTTGAGGAGGCACAGGCTCTGTCCCTGACCCTGTCCCTCCCTACGTCCCAACCATAAATAATAGGTCCTGCAACCCGCAGGTTTAAAACTTGGTGAACCTGCCTACTTACGGTTCTGTGGAATAATTTCTTTTGAAATCAGAGACGGTCTTGTTAATGGCAGTTTCCCACTGTGATTGTTCTCTTTGCATATTGGCATATTCAAGCATGATGCCTTTTAGGGTTTCCACTTCTGGGCTTCCTTCATCATTCTCTTCACAGTCGAGAGCAATATCTTTTACAGCAAGCATTCCATTCTTTACTGCATCATTTATCTTTTTGAATTTGTTCAATACGTTCTCTACTTCAACGAAATTACAGAGTGCCATCTTTCACCTCTTGGTTTGGTTTTGTTGTTCCTGTTCCACTTTTTCCTCTCTTCTGTTCTGAAGGAAATTGGCGGGAAAATGGAAAGGGAAAATATTAAATGCGGCGGGACAACTTATCGAAAACGAGGCTCGACTCTTCGGCTCAAATTTTTTTTAGTTTCTGTTTCTTCGCAATGGCGGATGATGTGAAACTAGTTTTGACAGAAAATATGAAGAATGCAGCAATTAAATTGGGAGTTTTGAAGAAAGAAAGGATTTTCAATGAAGCATTCAATCAAGCAAATGAATTTCAGAATACTCGGATTATTCAATATAGGAAGGTTTTGAAATTATTCAAGGAAATCCGTCAATCAGGTCAAGAGCTTAAGCTTAGCCTTGTAGCTTCCTTCCTACCTTTTTTCACCTACCTGACACACTTGTATAGTAGGTACCTACATAACATCAGTTATAGGTCAACTCGCCCCTCTTCCAGCGTTTTTGTTTAAAAGGGATCTTGTAATAAACTCGCCTTTATTTCTGGATATTTGTAGTAGAGTGGGGGTGGGGGCATGCAAGGGCAAGTACTAAACCAATTCTTTAGGTAGGGCAAGTGCAAGATGACTTTATGTTCAAATGGCTAGACATTAACCTTTTTACCAAGATTTTTACAACGTGAGGGGCATAACAAGTATAATTTGATACAGTTGTATCTGGGATTTTGAGATTTTAACATCACATGGCAGAATCTATACAAAAAAGAAAAAGGAACTGGCTCAGGAAAATTGTTTAATAGAATAATCGCATGTTCTGCTGCAAAATTTTGAATAAGGCATGACTATTTTTCAATGTATTAGACTGTGTCTTTCAGATCCTGATAAACCTTTCTATCTTCATGAATTTATGGCTGGAAGCAGTATTTATGAAGAGCCTCCAAAAATTCCTGAGAAGGTACAGTTGAATTAAGACCTTTTTTACTTGAATTTTGAAATTTTAATATGTTACAGTATGCTATAAATAGGAAAATTTTGTATTAAAAAAGTGGATTTGAGATTAAAACCAACCATTATCCAGTCACTTCAAGCCTCATCATTATAAATTTGCTGAAAGCTTTTTTGCCAAATTCTTATGAAATTGTGGCTACTCTTTAGCCATGGCACTCGTTAGTGCAAAAGACCAAAGGTGTAAATGTTCCGTGTTCCATTCCAATAACCTTGAAAGCGTGTTGCTTGTCTTTAGGCTGGTTTTAAGAAATGTTAATTACATTGCTCTCTGACAGCACCTGATTTAAAATCATTGGATTGGTTTTTTATAATCTATCCTTGTCTGTTAGCAACCTGAAATGTTGAGTTCGGGAAAATCTATTCAGCCCCATAATGCAAGTTATTTGTTGCTGCTAAGAAAAAGAGAAATTTTGGTCTCAATGAACATGCCCTTGTCTTGGTCCTGTTTTGTTTCTATTATATACCAATGATCTTCTTTGATCTTCTTTCCTTGTTTTATTATATCATGCCTTGTAGTCACCTGAGCTTGTCAAAAGATTGAAGAAATTACAAGCAGAACAAGACCAGAAGGAGTATGAAAGTATGACTAAGAACATTTCCAACAAGGTAACTGTATGGCAATAAGCTCTTAACTTGATTTGTAATATCTGTATTGATTTACTCTATTGTATAAGGTTTGTGAATATTAATTGGATTTAGCATGTAGCTATTTGTAAATACAACGTTAAATAAAGAAGGAAGGAAAACGGTAGGCTCCCTAATTGTACTTTTATTGCTTTTAATCCCTTCTTATCTCGGTATAAGAGTAGGCCCCAATTATTATAAAGAACATTATGCTGATGAAAATCAAGATCAAATGAAGCGCCCCACTTATATGAAAACCTGCCCCTGGCCCGGGTGAAAAGGTAAAACCTGATCCAGGGTTCTGAGATGAGTTCTGAGATGGGCTCAGCCCAGGTTGAGAAAACAATGCCGAGCCGAAGTTTTACCCCTTCACCCCCGCCAGGCCCAGATTAGCGTAACAAATGCCTAGCCTGGGCAACTTGTGTATTTTAGACAGGGCTATAGATCGAAACGATTGAAAAAATTTTCAAAACACTGGACTAAATTTGCTCTCACTGGACTAAATTTTAGTGCAAATTGCAGTTCATGCTTTCAGTTTGATAATATATTTTTAGAAATTCCGCTGGTGCTTCTGTCTTTCGCGATCATTAAGATCCTTTTTTTCATAAAAGTGTTGTCTTTTCAATCAATTGCAATTTTTTGAAGTATGAACGAAATTCATTGGCATGCCTTTTTTTCCATTTAGAATAGCAAAAGTATTGGAGAAGAGTTAGGAGCAGAAGGTAGTTTATATTATTTTCCTATTCTCCAACGTGAAGACCTTTTCTCTCTTGAAGCAATTGGTATGCAGATCACCTTTTAATAACTTCGTATGCTGTAAATCGGAGACAATTAGAGTTTTTATCAAATTTTCCATCAGACTTTTTCTTCAGGTATCTGATGATTTTGTCTCACGAAAAAATCTGATAGCCACGAGAGTTTACACGTTCGGATTTTTTACTAAGATTTGTTCAGATGTTCTGTCGTCTTGAATAAGGATCGACTGATATGATTGGATAAACATTTACTGCGATAGCAATTAGCTGCTGTGGAAATTTCATCAAAGGCATTTCGTACTTTTTTTATCATAGCATCCCATTCTGTTTACGAACTGTCCGTTCTTGTTTGCTCCGCTGTATGTTTTGTTTGAAACAACGTCATTGAGAAAGCAAGTTTGGTCTTCTATACATTTCCTTGTTGGTGTGATGTATGCGGACACAGTTTCCAGAGATCAGGGGATCGGATAAAACAATTTTTGCCTTGGACTTCACAATCATCCCGCACTTCTGTAAAACAGTCCACCCATATTCACGATTCTGCCATTGGATATCGGATAACCTAGACTGTGCCAAAATTATAGCGAGGATTCTTTTGAAGTTAAGATATGTCAGGCTGAATGAAATAACAAACGCAATTTGAATTGCAAATTGGGTAAATACAGGGTGGCCCAATAAAAAGGGACCCCCTAGCTTAATAATTCATAAAAAAATTATTTTTAAGTAGGAATTTCATGAAATTAATACTACATGATATTCAACTCAAGTGAAATATTTTGTGCAAATATCATAATGATATGGGTTAGTATCTCTGAATGAATTGACTTTGAAACTTTACAACCCATAAAAGGACTGTAACAAAATATGCAACTGTTTATCCTTACACAACAAAACAGAAAAATCAATAACTAATTTTTTCAGTCAAGTGATGTGTTAAATATGTCCTCAGTCCTGCTCAATACACTTCTCTAATATGACTGACCATGCATTAATGGCCATGACAATTTTGCACTGGGTTAATGATCCTCTTTCACGCACAATTGCGGTACGTGATGTGAACAGCAGATTTTTGGACATCATATATTTAATGTCTAATTGCGCCCAGATGGAAGCTCATATCTCCACGATTACTTCTACACGATATTGCACCTGACCTGAATATTACCTTGTATAAATTTTATAAAATTCCTCCTTGAGAAAAATTATTCAGAAATTATTTGCTTAAGGGGGTCCCTTTTTTGGGCCACCCTGTATACTTTTGCTGCTCGCCTGCTTTTGTTGAGATTATAAGAATATAAAGTATTTGCAAAGAATCGTTAATGATTTAATATTTGCACCTTCTGTGTTTTAGTGCGGTCAACGTCCAAACAAATGGTATCAGTGTTGAATTTCTTGCTCACTGTTTTTGGTTGCGCTTTTTTCGCCTTCTTTGCCTCTCAGTATGCATGGGACAATCTGGGTCTTGTAAGTTATTGATTTTTGCCATAATATTCCTTTTTTTAATTTTTTTGCGTTAGTAAGGAAACTTGACGTACTAAGCGACATGAGATTTAAGGTAGAAAGTACGTAATAAAGATTATTCGCGACGTTTGATGGGTCCAGCTATATTACTGGTTTCACGTGATTGAAATATTCAATTTTCAGTCATCTTTGCATTCTTTGCATTCATCATATCTTATATTCTGCAACTTAAAAAATATGCTCCAAAAAAGTTAAAAATTGCCATAGAACATCTGGAATTCAATGCTGTCATGTTTTTCAGAGCCTCTGTTTAGAAAAAGTAGCAAGAACATTAGCATGCGAATTCACTGCACTTAGGATCCTGATATTGTTTTTATTTTTTTTCAGCGGGTTATATTTGCAGTGGTCACTGGTTGTGTTGTTGCAATGGCTGATTTATATTTCTTGGCAAGAACTGAGCTCTAGTATCAGTAGTCTGACAAAGGCACATAAATAAGATGCCTTTAAAGAACGTGTAGCACATTTTTATGACTGATAGGGCAAAGAGTGTACATTTCGTGGGAGTTACATCATTTCTGTGCGAAGAAATCTGGAAAAATATCAAGTCTTCGTTTCTGACTTCTGCATTTGTCGAGTGGACATTTATGTAATTAATTATTGAGTTGACAGACGTATTGCTCCCAGAGATTTTCTACTGCATCCAATTTACATCTTCTATGATTATCCTGTAGAGTACAGATTACTTCAATTATTCAGATCTTATCTTCTTAATTTAACCATCGATAAAGCAAAAATGTTTATAATAACTAAATCATAATGTTTTTCATTGATTCTTTAATGTTCTGTTAAGTTATAAGGCAAACGTCTATTCTTCCGAAATTTTGTTGAAAGACAAGCTATTCGATGTACGTAAAATTTTACTAAACAATAGAATAGGGTATTCTGTAATCAGAATAGGGTATTCTGTGACTAAACGTCACGTTAATTTTGAACGGTATTAAATGTAAAGGCCCGTCTGCACGATGAACATCGTCATGCAGAACATCTTCGTACATCGTCAAACAAATGTCTGGTGGTGTTCACACAATGGTAAACATCATCAAACATTGTCGGTCATACATTTGCCTGATGATGTTTGATGAAACTACGTGCCAAAACCGGAAAACGAAAGAAAAAATCCCGATGCTGGAATATCCAAAGCAAAGAGGATGACGAGACAACAATATAACATCAAATTTCAACAGCAGCTGTAATTCCTGTGTTAATCAATGATCAATGCTAGAGAAAGAAATTGAGCAAAATAGCAAAGTTATCGTTCTGTCTTTAGATTCTCGATATTTCAATTACATAGATTGGGATATCTCTCTTATGTTCTGTTTGAGTCCCTGATTTCTGGGAGCAAAATTCTTTAACATCATCAAAAATTTTTGACGATGTTCAAGTTTGTGTGATGAAATAGTTTCAAACATTTGTTGTTGAACTTCATCAAACGCGTGTATGACTATGTATGATGATTTTCTGCGTGTCGATGTTTTATCGCGTAGACGGGCCTGAATACTGATTGCATATTTCGAGAAAAGCAGCCAATTTATTTGAATTATTTGATAAAAAGTATTCATAGTTGCATGGTGTGAATTGAAATAAAATGGACGTTGAAATTTCGAAATAAAGAACAGTTTTTTTATCTAAGAAGTATACCTTAGGCAACCACCGACACATGTGGAAGAAGATGCAGAAAGATGAAGAAAGGCATATTTATTGCAAAAAAACCGTTTAAAGAACTTGCTATACCTTGGTTTTAGTAAATGGGAATTATGATGAATAATTAAAATATTAGATTACTTTTGCTTTAATATTTAGAATCATAAGCTCGATCATAAATCATGCTGCCAAGTGATAAACGTTGTTTTTACTTTTAAAAGTTTAGCATTGAATATATCATAGAGCTTTGAATTTTCCATAGCTCAAATGCCGTTTGACTGATACATATCATAGTGTGTCAGATGGTTTCTATTTTCGCACTGCTTTCTTTTTTGAATATCCTTTATTGTAAAATGCAGCCAGGCGATCTTTCATTTACAGTCATTCTCATCGAATCCCTGTGTGCATCAACCTCGGCTTTACGCCTTTCTCTGATTTTTCTTTTGAGATTCGTATATTTTTTTTCTGTTTGCTCAAGTTTTCTTTTAACTTCGTTGATCTCTCGCAATGCATTACAAACGGATCCACAGTAACAAGTACATTCTGGATACGTATTGTCCCTCACGTTGATTACTTGTAAATTTGTTTTTTCATTTTTTTTAGTTTCCTCTGTCCCTTTCCTCGTTTGCTCGGAGAGCTGGTTTTCTAGATCCAATATCTTTTTATGTGACTTTTCAAGCTCCTTTAACAGCTTTTCTTGTTTTTCAACATCTGTTGTCATTGTTATTTTGCAATCCTCTAAAGCTTGTCTTAATTCTAGAATATTTTTGTCTCTCTCGCTTAGCAATCTTTGACTCTCGCTCAAGGCCTTTTCCAATTCTTTTATGCTTTCTGTTACGAGATTTTCTGTTAGATTGTCGCAAGACATCAAACTGCTCAAAGAGCCATTCCATACTTGGCTGATATTCATCATGCTATTGCTTTCTTTGAATTTCGCAAATAATTGTTCGCTGGCACTTGCTCTGTTGTTTGTTTTGAATGTTTTCAAAGTTTCTTTGTTAATATTAGCCTGCATACCTTTTTCGCTCTGTTCTCTGAATTCAGACAACCGATCAACTGACATGCCATCCATTATATTGCTTTAATTCTCTGCTTTAAATAGTTTCATTAAGGAAACCTTTTCGGATTTTTTTGCCGTTTCTGTTATCGCACGTAATAAAAATATCGTGCAAGGTCAAAGATCTTTGCTTATTCGTAAAATATTTCTGGTACCTGTTCATTTCACGTTTTGGTCTCCCCACGTGCTTTTTCGTTGTTGTATTATGGGTAGTTTTTTCGGGCTCCTAACATGGCCCAGGATTGTAGGTTCAGGTTATGTTTTGCTACAGAAGGTGGTCTGCAGCAAAAATCAGTTTCTTTGGCTATCTACAAAAATCAGTTTCTGTGGCTATCTTCGCCTGCAAATCTGATATAAAATTGATTTTTAAGGTAACCGTACCTGACCTGCGATACCGACCAAGGATGCTGTTAGGCTAATATCGCATTACATTGTAGTGAATTGTAGCGTAAATTCGCATGCTGCATGTTAAATCTTAATTAAAGGTACCCATTAGCCATGTTTGAAGAATGAGATCAGCTCAGATCAGCCCGAGATAAGCCTATTAGCTTGCAGCTTGCAGTGTTGAACAATCTCCACAATTGTTCCCTGTGATTCTAACTGTTTCAGGCTTTGTTCCTGCTTTCCCCCGTAATCATCATTGATCCCTATTTAGTTCAATTTGCTCTCGCTTGTTTGCGGTAATTTCCTTTTTTCTGAGTTGTTCCTTCATCTTCTTCAGTGATTCCCTGTATGTTCCACCTTGACCCCTCTCGTTCTCATTTATTCCCGCCGATTTCTACTTCGTCGCAGTTGTTCCTCCGATTCCAAGTTATTCCCACTTCGTTTCAGCATGTTACAATGGTTCCATTCAGTTCCGTTTATTCCCACTCATTCCACGAGTTCCCAGCTTTTTGTTTGTTCCAGATTTTAGCGCATGCTGGCTAATGGCTTCCTAATGAGTTTGTTGTTCAAACTCATGCCAAATTTCGAAGACTCAGAACAACCTCTTCGATTGTTTTGATTGTATGCATTTGAATTGCAATTAAAATAATTAATTAACTCAATGATTGTTTAAATTGTGTGCACAGAGAATAGAAATTCCGATCTTATTGTTACAACATTCCTGATTCCTAGGTATCTTGGTATGTATGTATGTATCTATGTATCTAGGTCTATTTCTTCCGGTTTGCCGAAAACCCCTGCATAATGTTTGAATTCTTCAAACATAAAAATGGATAGTTCCTTGAAGAGGGTTATCCTTTGCGGTGGGAAAAACAAAGTAGATGTGTGATGGTGTTTCAAATCCCAGGGGTACATTTTTCTACATATGAGGAGCAAGACTCCTGAAATTCATATTTTACTTAAACTACAACATCACATTGTGTAGTAAAATGGACACATAACTGCGTAGAGCCTGGTGGGCTAGAACTATTCTAAACCTTGGTCGAATGATAATTTTTGGTCTTAACAAGCGATTTATTGTGGCCAGAGAAACTGAAGTCTCGCATCCAAACATGTTTAAGAAGCTACATCCAGTGGCGGAATGGCCTTGCCCTAAGTTTTCCTTTTCATAAGGATAAGGGTCTATGAGTAGCTCCAGTTAGCATCTGTACCCTCTGTGGATAAGAAACTCAAGAAAATCGATAGTTTGTGAGAAAAAACTTAGAACAATTCCCTAAAGAGCAGACCTCTTAGTTAGAATGGAAAAATCAATTATACTTCTCTTGTAGAGGGTGACATCGGGTAAAATCGCCAGGTCGTGGTCTCTAAAATGGCCAAAATTCCGATGCTGCGTATAATTTGGGTTGTAACATACAGACCTTAGCTGATCCAATTATCTGATGCCTTTTCTCCTGAACAGGGTTAGGTGCAAATTTCAACTGGAAATACCCCCGTATTCGTATGAAGTGAAATGTTGCCATCAAAAATTAAACTCTTCACTAATGATTTTTTTTTAACATGAAGTGAATTGTGATTATCTTGGAAATAACAGTTAGTAAAGACAACGCAAGGCTTCTTTAGGTTATATCAGACCCATTACATTGACTTTTAGAGCCATTTTTTTGGGGGGGGGGGCACTATGTGTATTTCGGGTTCTAAGAACGTGTATTGAGTATATTAAAGCGGGTATATTTTGAAATTCAGACAGTACGTCCCGAACGAAAATAAGGTCAATTTCCACCCTCCCCTGGGTCGTAATGTCCAAGTTCCCTTTAGTTGATCTAGATTGTTTTATTTTATAATTAACAAGATCACAAGATATTCCTTTCAAGACCAAAAACATGCAATTTTCCAGAAAAACAGGTTTATAACGCGAGTGCTATAATTGGTTTAACGTATCACAATATTATTCGTTCATTTCGTTGTTAAGCATTCCAGCTCAACTTGAGAAACATTGAGGACTTAAATGGATTTAGATATCATCTGATTTCAGGGGATCTAAATTTTCTTATCCAAAATATTTCTTCTAGTCAACCAGACAAGGCCTCCAGTCTCCAGTGAGCCACACTGAAAATTTTGCATGTTTTAACAGTTTTCGACCTCTTAAAACGGCAACTGATCAGTTTTCTCGCTCATAAAAAGCAACGTGAAAGCAGGTCTCTGGCTGTGTAAAATAGGTGAAGACCTCAGTTTCTATGCTATTCAAGAGGGGATCTCTTCACAAGACTTTCCGGCAGCTGTCAGACTTAGTCGTAATTTTTTTAAAATTCAGCCCAAGCCAAATTAATATTTTAAAGCTTAATCGTGTTGAACAGAAAGGCTTAATACGCCTTTGGATTTAATAAAGATCAAGGTTTGTATTTAGACAATAAAACTCAAAGATCATTCTTTTGTTCAAAGCTACCGGTTATGGTCAAGCATGTTTAATAGAACTGGCTGGTCACTGCACACGAGGAATTTAAGTAATATAACAACATATGCTTTTTGCGTGATACAGTTTTTAACACAGTTACGGCTTAAATTCTTAAAACAGTTTAACGTCTGTTCGAAATGGAGAAGACCAATTATTTTGATATGGAAGAAATATCACAGGATGATTTGTTTGAGCAACTAGATTCTATTTTCGTGAAAGAATCAGAAATTCTAGACGAGCATCTTGATGTTGAAGAATGTGAAGGGTTGCTAATAAATCGTGATCTTGATAGGCCTTATAAACAAGCTGTGTCAAAAGGCGATTTCGATTCTCAAAGAATTGCTGATAAAGCTGACGGCAAAACAGAGAAACTCGAAGAAAAATCTAAACCTGCTGAAAGCACACAGAAGTCTGGGAATTCCTTGTTAAGAAGAACAATTTCTGAATTGGAAAGAGCACTGTGTGATACAAAGGCGTTGCTTGCTAAAAGGGACATGGAAAACAACAAAGTGCGTTCCTCGTTAACGTCAATTCAGGGAGAGTTAGATGACGAGAAAGCAAAGTCTTTTCAACAAGAACAACAACTAAAAGAAAAGGATGAAATTATTGAAGAACTCAAAAGTCAGCTTTGTCAAGAGCAAAACATCAAGGTTACGATACAGGAAAACCCAAAAAGACGAAAAGAGACTTGCTGTAGTGCATCTGAGGAACTTTGTCGAGTTGAAAAACAGAATATCAAACTGGAGGAACAACTTGAAAATATGAAAGCTGAACTGCTGAATTATACAAATGGATTGCTAACAAGACCGGATCGAATGCATTCAAAAGAGACCCCTTCATCGATAGTGCCTGAAAATCGCGGTACGAAATGTAAGCATGTACAGAGAGAAAGAGATCTACAAATGAAATTACGTATGAAATTCATGCGTGATGCTTTCTTCTATTTTATGATTGACTATCATGCGGAGGAGCAATTAAGAGCAATCTTGGCTATTTTAGAATATGAAGATAAACGGCAAGACCTAATCGTCGAATCACACAAAATGAGACAAAAAGGTCGTAAATTTTCTGTTTCACAAGTTTCTAGTAGAAAACTCACTTTTGTCCAAGAGGAGTTAAAATGATACGTTCTTGTCTCATTATGCTTGAGGTACAAACAGTCCCATGTTCTGTAAGCTTTTCCTCTTCGATAATTAATCCAGAGGGTTTTATTTTATATGAACTCTACATTCCTCACCAGATATTTTTGTTGTAATGTAGGAATATATTTTTCCCTTTAATTTCATTCATGAGTATTGTTTCTCAGCGTATAAGCTAAACCAGCTTGATTGCACGCGCTTAGGTTCTCAATAATAGCAACATTCCACTGAACATTTCCTGAACTTTTCAGCCTCTTTTTCATGCAATTTTTTGGCGCGAAATCGAGAAAACACTGAGAAAGTTGCCGAATGCCGGATAAATCTCCAGTGCTTGTTCAGTTGAGTGGCCAAATGAACTGAACGTACCACTGAACAAATTTTGTTCACCAAACATTTTTTACTCCTATCAAACATTCACCGAACAATGTTCAGTCACTAAACACGGTGGTCAAATGAACTGGATTTTTCACTGAACTTCAATGCTCAGTAAGATGTCCAGTTCATTTGTCAAGGGCCTTACTATAGGGCCTCCGCTTATTCGATTTTGCAGTAGAATGGAGAATCAAACATTGAATTCTATTCAGTGTAAAGGCCAAAAGAGCACATTTTAATTAAATCTAGAGTTTGCCAAGAGTTTCCTGATAGGCAATGAATCGATTACAAACCCCTATATTTCAACTCTGTATACCCCTGCATATTCCACCTTTGCTTCTCGAGGAAAGTGCAGTCAGCCCGTCTTTTCTAACCCCCTAGAGTTATTATGAACCTAAGAGTACTGGACATAGAAATTAGAACATTAGATCATAACCAACAGGACCCGCTCTAGTGCCTATCAGGTAGATAGATGTATTACCCGAAACCCAGTTATCGCAGCTACCATCTTTAGTTGTTGTTATTGTCAGAAAACTGCTCAAATTTTGACTTGTGGCTTTGACATGCAAAAATGCGGCCACTCTGGAACCAATCAGATTGCCGCATTTTTATAGCTGTAGTTTTACTGGCTTAATGATTTCCTTTCACTCTTATTGCGATTTGATTATGCGTCAGATAGAACGATAGAGCAACATGTAGCAAATCAGTGAGCAGCAGACAGAAATGGCAAAGGCGACTTTCGATCACAACACTCGAATTCGGAAGACAAGTTTAATCCAAAGCTGGCCGCTTTTGAACATTTTAAGGATATGAGTTAGACCTAGACCTATTACTTGAGTTCTCAACATTGAGTTCAAATGCTGGACGATCAAACAACGACTCATAATCGACCAGTTATCTTTTTGGTCTTACTTTTTCTGCCTCGTTCTCAGATTACCATGGTTACAATGATGTCAAGGCCTAAATCTACCGGGTTTGAAACGCCGTGAAAAACGTTTCTTCTACTTAAACCTAGATTCACTCATTTTATTGAAGAAAGCGTTTGGCTACCAACGCCGATTTTTCGATATTCTAAACATATTGCGAGATTTCGTAGAAAAAGAACTGCTGCCAAATAGGGTATAATGTTCTGCACCAGAAAACAGACACTGATAATCAACATAACAGAACTATCAATACGAAGACACGTGTAGGCCTAAGCCCTTACTCAACCAACTACCCCGCATGCGCACTATGCAATACTTGAACTACTTCATGTAAAACATAAACATTACATCTCCCCTTTGCATAGATAAATGTTCAGCTATAAAATAAAGATTAAGCAGTTCACCAAAGTTAAGAGTTCATAAGCAAACATAAGATTAAAAGTCATAAATATTGTGTCCATATCGTTGTACATTTCTTCTGTTTCTTTGAGGATAGCGATGTGGATTCAACTCTTGTTCCTGCTGATTAGGGATATTTCTACTCTGAAAATCATCAATTTCATCTGACTCTTCATCTGAATCTTCTGCAATACAATCTTCCCCAATTTTCTTAAAATGAGAGATATTCCTTGTAATTTTGTGATTTTCTCTCTCAGCAGTAATCATTGTTCCCTTTTTTGAAATTACTCTGTAAGGCTTTGCATTAAACCTTGTTGAAAATTTATTTTGCTTTGGCTGTTTGACCAGCACTAAATCACCAATATTGATCACTGCTCTTGTTAAATGATTTGTTTCATCAGCGTAGTTCTTCATCTTCTCTTTTGCTTCAGCATCTCTTTTAACAAGTTCTTTGTGTATTGGAGGCTTGTTTTCCACTGGAATTGCTGGCAATTTTGTGTTTATGTCACGATTAAACAGAAGTTTGGCTGGAGCTAGTCCTGTGGTGCTGTGTGGTGTAGCTCGATAATTCAATAAAAATTTATGCAGCGCATTCCTCCAATTTTGATTCGAAGTGACTGCAGCTCGGATTGCTTTTGTCAAAGGTTTCATAAAATTCTCCACCTGAGAATTCGCTTGCGGCCATAACGGTGTGATGCGTTTGTGTACATGGCCATTTTCTTGGAGAAAGTTTCGAATTTCTGAACTTGAAAAAGGTGGGCCATTGTCACTTTTAATAATCTTTGGGATGCCGTGAGTCGCAAAGATTCTCTCCATTTTATAGGATAACAGCTTTTGCAGATGTAGAATGAACTATTTCTACTTCAGGAAATCTGCTATACGCATCAATCACAACGAGTAAATATTCCCCTGTGGTAAAGGGTCCACAAAAATCCATATGAACTGTATGCCAAGGCTCTGGAGGTAAGCAAGACATTTTCAGAGGCTCTGGACGATTTGCAGGGCCATTTGCTTGACAGGCAATGCAGTTGTTGAGCAACTGTTGAACAAGTTCATCTATTTTTGGAAACCATATTTTTTCTCTTAAAAGTTTCTTTGTTTTCACTAACCCTTGGTGTCCTTCATGGGCAATTTCCAAAGCTTGACTGCGAAGTGATGAAGGAAGAACAATTCTAGACCCTCGTAATAAAAGATCATTGTCTGTAGACACACTCAGTTCATCTCTGACATGATAACAGGAGCGTAAATCTTCAGAATTGACACTGTCCGGTAAAGAGATACCAGAGTTCGGCTTAACAAAATTCCATTTTGCTTTGTTTTGTAGTAACTCAATCAAATTCTGTAAAGTTGAATCTTCTCGTGTAGCTTTCTGAATTTCCAAAAGGTCCATAGCTTTAGGAACTGCGTGTCTTGAGAGAAAATGAACATATTCCTCAGCACAAGTGTCTGATAACTCAGTACTGTCCGCAATGGGGTGTCTTGACAAAAAGTCAGAAGGATTGTGCCGTCCCTTAGTATAAACCACATGAAATTGGTAATCTTGAAGGCGAAGATTCCACCGTTCGATGCATGCTGAGGGCTTTGATTTAGGGTTGTTTAAGATTAATTCCACGGGCTTGCAGTCGGTGTATAAAGTAAATTTTCCACCGTAGAGATATATGTGTAGACGCTCTATTGCCCAGACTATGGCAAGTGCTTCTCTTTCTGTTTGAGAGCAGCGACGTTCTACTTCTGTGAGAGATCTGCTGACATATGCAACAACATTTCGATGATCACTACCAGGGTTGACTTGTGAGAGTATGGCTGATAAACCATACGGTGATGCATCTGTAATTACTTCAGTAATTTTGGTCTTATCAAAGTATGACATGACTGTCTCACTTGTTAAAGCCTGTTTTATTTCTGAAAAGGCATGTTGATGACAATCTGTCCACTTAAATACTGTGTTTTTCTTGGTGAGAGTTCTGAGAGGCTCTGTTATGTCACTGAAATTTGGAATAAATTTTGCACAATAATTCACCATACCCAGAAAGCTGCGAACGGCACTTGTTGACTGAGGCGGAGGAGCATCATGAATTGTTTTTACTTTCTTTGGGTCAGGCGAAACACCATCTGCTGAGAACACTACCCTGGGTACCAGAGCCTCAAGATTGGAACCGCAGAACAAAATAAAAAAAAATAGTAAGTTGAGCAAAATACGAGTATTTGTTGCTTTCTGCATCATGATTTTTTATTGTATCAGGTTAATGGCCTTCCCCTTCCAGAATAGATTGAATTTAATTACTTGTTAATCTCTTGTAAAGTGGGAATTCTAATCATTTAACTTCAAAAACATCACTAATTTATCACAGCAATATACTGGTAGAATTATACTGCACATATAGATTTTACTTTAGTCTTATTTGGCACTTGCACATCACACAATATCCAAGAAAGCTCATTGAAAAAGATTTTGTTTTGAAACATTCATCTTCCTTTTTTATTAGAATGTGATGCTGGTTGAAGTTAAAGATGAAGTTTCATGAACATTTTGAAAAGAATAGGTCAATTCATAAAATGCCCAAATCTTGATTTAATGACCTTCTCTTAAATATTCATGAAACTGCTGAAGGAGTCAACAATAATATAAGTTGTACTGTACATGTCAAAGGAAATTATTTTATATGATATTGATACCTTTATTCCATTCTACAAGTATCATCAGTTTGAATCACAATGCTGCCAAAAATGGTCTGTTACAGTTGATGTCAGTTCAGGGGTAGGGATATGGAAATGAGATTTCAATGGGGCAGGGCAGGAGTACTGCTTTTATAGAATTACAATATCGAGGAATTATGTACTTTCCACAAAGCACATATGTCAGTCTGCAGAGTATGGCACATTTCAACGAGATCTCCAGTGACAGTGTGCAAGGAGAAATTTCATCTTGTTCCCTATAGGCCTAGTCTATTTTGAATATAGCTTTGAAGCGACACTAACATACGAATAATACCCTTACCATTTTACTACACAATGAGCCTCATCAATTGCAACCATTCGTATTTCACATGAAGATCTAAGAAAGGACCTGTGGGTATCCAGCACTGCTTCTGGAGAGGCAAAGATAATCTGTGATGTGGTGGTGAAATCTTCTTTATCTGGCTTTGAATGTCCTGCAGTTGTTTTGGAAGATGACAGCTCCCTTTCGCACCGAAGGCGGCTGGGCTGACTTTGATTTTGCCACCACTAAATTTGTTCATCTGGTCTTCAATCAAGGAAATAAGAGGCTAAATGACGAGAACTTGCGCCTTGTGAGGCATTGAACTGATCAGCTCTCCAGTCTGAGGGAAGGCTGTCGATGGTAGGCGTTCATGTTCGCAAGAAAGCAATCTGTCGTACAAGTCAAATACAAGGTAGTTGAAAAATAACATATTTGAGTTTGAGGTCAAAGTCCACAGCCAGATAATTAATGCAGAATTATGTACTAGCTTTAATTTATGCCAAGACATCAACTGGCCTCTTCTTCAGATCTTTGGCGGGAATTTTTTGAGTGCAGGAAATTTTTTGGCGGGAGAAATCTGAGTGGACTAAACATCTGTCATCAATCTGAACAACTAGGAAGCTTCCCTGTTTTTTAATCTTACAGTTATTTACCTCAAAATAATTTACATTGAATACTTTAAAAACGATTTCTCAAGCATGGAGAGTGTTGGCAACAATTCATTGGAAGAAGAGGGTGAGGAAGCTCATGAATCTTTGAACATCCCTGCACAAGAATCGATAAACAACTCGTCGCTTAATTCAGGTAGAATCTGCATTATGACATCATAATTTGAGAGATAGTTACAGTACAACAATTTCAGATAATAATATTTTGTTGCTAATTGAATTAACATTTATAAACGATATTTTTTCAGGAGTTGCAAACAACACAGCATTTGTTACGTCAACTATGCAAGAGGCATTGGACATACTCAAAAAGCACGAACTTGAACATACAGTTTCTTACGCAATATTTTCATCGAAAAAAGGATTCGGGGAAACAAGTAAGTCAAAAAAGAGTTCAAAAGTTCTTCAGATTTTCCTTCTGTTTGTATTTCTATGAAAGATTTTAATTGAAAAAAAAAATAATTAGAACATGAAATTAGACCACCAATTTAAAAATATACACTCTACACGAAAACCGTGAAATCACACTTGATATTCAATTCAATGTTCTTCTTGCTGCGACAATTTCTGCCTCGCAAATGTTTATATTTTATTGTTTTGTGTGACCTTTTACATTCAAAGATGCTTTTTGTTCTTGTTTTCAATTATGGGACTCTCTAACTGGTCTTATTTTTGAGATTATGCAAGCCTTGGTCTTTTCCAATCGTTCTTACAAAATGGAGTCTAAGCAATTTTTTACTTTGGTCTAGATTTCATGGATAAAAAGCATGACGTAAAATGGAGTACGGATGAAATCCCATATACTGGAACACCATTTATGATTGTCAACCAAAAGGTATTTGACTCCCAACACGGTACACGCTTTTTTTTTTATAAGGAACCTACCTCAAGGCCTAGTTCTTAAAGTTCCTTATTTTTGGGCCTCTTTTGAGGCAATTGTAGTTCCAAAAGTTCCTTAATAGTTCCTTAATTTTAACTGCACATACAGTGGTCTTAACAATAAAAGAGAGACATCTGCATGTGTGCCAAGCTCGAGACTACTCAAGGAAACATTTGATACATGTGTAACGTACAATTTATGTGATTTTCGACTGCAAATGAATGGAACCGGCTTTCTAATTCTTGATTATTTGCAGTGATAAAAGTATTCAACATTGAAAAGTTCCTTAATGATTTTCTCTTTAGTAGTATAAGTTCTTTAAAATTCCGGGCCTTCTACATGTAGGTTCCTTATAAAGTGGTTCCTTATAAAAAAAAAAGCGTGTAAAGACAGAAACATCCAGCTTAAAGAAAAGAAAAAAATGGAATGTATTGAACGCATGGTAAATATTGATTATGCTAAAGGTTTAAAGCCTGAAAAGTAGCATGAACCTGTCCTGCTTTTCTTCTTATTAATCTTTTTGGTTCTCTTTCTCGCTCTTCCGGTAAACGTGCCAATTGTAGTCTGTGAGAGGGAACAGCTGTAGCTAGTGGAGCTATTTACAAGTGGGAGATAAAGACTTAAAAAGCAAGGGATTGCACGAATTTGCCATCAATACACATACCCTTCAAGAAAATTTAATTTAATTCACAGAAATCAGATCATGTGTATGGTAAAAAGAAGACGTTCATTCAAACCTCAAAAAATTTCGACTGCCCCGCAACCGTGAAACTTAATGAGATCATCAAATTTCCTTGTCATAAAGTAAGTATTATTCTGAATCTCAATCTTCACAAATAGTTGAATGGAATCTATTATGCAGAATTTGTATCATTCTGAATAACTATATTCCATTCATTATTTAAACATTCAACCAAATGTTTTTATCTGATTGACTATTTTATATTATGAACAACAGGATAAATCATTTTCATTCGTTTCTTGTAGAAATTAAGCATGTATTCAAAGTCTCAAGTCTTTATACTGAGTTTTTTCTTAACAGATAACTACTAACACAGAATGGCGACGATCGCAAGCATCTCGAAATTTGAAAATGGGTATAAAGAATAAATCAGTTACAGGATTCCAGCGAAAGTTTGTTCTTGTTGTGCCACATATCTCAATGCACAAAGGTCATGCTGTTGGTGATAACCATGGCTTTTAAATAAGTCATCTTCAAGTGAATATCTTGTTGTTGGTAAGCTTGGTAACTTTTGTTTTTAATAGGCAAATGGCAGAATGCTGCAGCTGCAACAAGTGGTTTCACCGAATGTGTGAACATATCAGCACTGATGTCTTCCTGAAAAGAGATTTTCAATGGTTTTGTAATGAGTGTGCTAATAATAATAAGGCTTGATTGTGGATGTCTGCAGATTATACTCCTATTCATGAAGAATGCCAAAGGCACAAAGTAGACAGCAGACCTAGTTTTTTTGTAAATATATGGCATAATTCACTATTTCAATAATTATGCCAACTTGTTGTAAAAACTGTAGGTTAAGCCAGGGTGATTTGGGACAAATATATTCTGCTGTGCACTAGAAGCTTTATTAGGCCTTACCTGCAAAAAAAGTAGTATCTAGACTAGATAGCATAGCCATAGATAGGCAAGGAACTTTTACCCTGGTTGTCAATCAAATGAATAATCAATGATATTTATCAATAAAATTACACAGTATCTATGAATGACAATGTTACTAACCTCCATAATAGGATTGTGACACAATAGTTCAGTGGCCTAACAACTCTATCATTGTCCACGATTAACGTTCAGTTCAGTTGGTTCAGCTTCTTTCTTCTTGCTCAAAATCAAAGGTTCCCGTCATTTATTGTCGCTGTGTAGCCGTAGGCTAGGGGCTGCGCAGTAGCACTGTAATAAATAATCTGCTGGACTTTGACCTCAAACTCACATATGTTATTTTTCAACTACCCAAATACAACTGGAGCCAACTGATAAATCACAGACTTTCCACTTCCAGTTGGCTGTGATACAAAAATATCTCTTCCTTGCAGCATCCCAGTCAAGGCACTCCTTTGAAAAGGTTTCAACGTGCGAAATTCTAAGAAACTCTGGGCAGCATCCACTGCTTTTTCCATGAGAGAAAGATTCACTACACTCGCCATTAGCCGCAGCACACCTCCCAAGGTAAAATCATAAGAACGAGGCTATACTATAATCACAAAGAGGCCTTTTTTTTTTTTATTATTATGACACTATATCATTGGATACATGGTCGAAAATTAAAATACAAGTTAAGAAAAAAATTCAAATTAAAAATTAAAAGAAATGGAATGACGTACCACCGAGTATTTATTTTTGGCAAACAAAACCGACAAGACGAAAGGCGAGTTGAGCGTCGGAAACAGGAGCTTCGAAGGCTGAACTGGCGAAGAGAGTAAATGTGTTCGTCATGGCGGTGCAAATTGTTGGGGAGATGAGAGGAGGTAAGTCTTCGGGAAACGACGCATTTCTCGGGCGTGGGGCCAAAAGTCATGCGCACTAGTGAATTTTCTCCTAGATGCTTTCTTTCTGTAAACATAGCAAAATCTGAGCAATGGCGGCACAGCAAACAGGAATACTGAGATCACTGGGATAGATCGACACAGCAAAATAGGAGATGGCAATGCAAACAAAGCGATTACTAACTTTTCAGATTCAGTTTAGTTTCCTGCCTGGTATAATAACTTTTTCTTTAATATCTTTGATATGAGAACATGAACACTAAGAAGAACTTGAATGAAATCATTCTTGAGACCCTCTGGCAAGAAAGAGAGAGGACCAGTGGGAGGAAGCAAGAAGGCTTGAACTAAGAGAAAATAGGGAAAATATGTGACTGATTTAAATTTATCATAGCTATTATTACACTTTTTTGCCAATACTCCTGTGTAATTTAATAATTTCATGATTAATGAAATTGAAATTAGATTTAAATTACATTCATCAGTCAACAAAACTACTGTCAGAAATCCAGGAAATTTAATAGAAACATCTGAAATGATTTCAGCTGATTTGATTATGAAGGTGCTGTGGCGTTGTGGTGTAATCCAACTGACTCGTGGTGTCAGAAGCTCAGTGTGGTCAGGGTTTGAGCCCAGCCACGGTAGCATCACAGCCAGGGTCGAGGTCTCGATTAGTTAACCTACTACTGAGATGCTAGCGACTGGTGCTAAAACACCATTTCACCTTCACCTATACAGCACAGATTTAAAGGGTCTTTTTCAACAACAAATGTTTTGTCAGGTATTAGACTAAAAAAGAGGCAAGATCAAAACAATTCAAACACATATTCGAAAACTAGAATAAATGAGCAGTACTTTATCAAAATTTTAGAGTTATCAGTCATTTTACGAGGGAGCAGAACGATATTTGAAAAACCACACTCTTCTGTCATGTTATAAGTTCACTCACCTGAAAAATGTTTAGAAAACTTTAACCCTGATTAACTTTGTAAAAATCGATATTTCAGGAAAACTTTTACTACAACGGAAAAGCTAAAACAACTGGGCTTCAAATAACTGCAAAATTTTCCATCTTGGAGTAACGAAACCCCTCTCTTTCCCATAATTTCAGATCAGTAGTCCTAAAAATCTTTTCCTTGGTTTTGAAGGCAAAGCTTCTCAGTTTTTGTGTATTTTTCTATTATACCATCGAAATAATCTTCTCCTTTCGATTTAAAATGATGGCGAGTGCAGTGACGAACATTTTCCCGCCGAAACTTAGCAAGATAATGGCCGCATGACCTCTGACTTTTAAAATGAAAATTTCTTGGATTAGGCCCTTGGCCGCTGTTGGCGGCCATTTTTAAGCGACCGTTTCCAAACTTTTCGAACGGTAGTGTATTTTAACACAGAAAAACTGAAAGAAATCTCATTTGATAAAACTTCTGCAACATTGTTATTGCTCTTGTTGCAACCCACAAGCCTTTGTCTTATACAATGCAATGCCAAACATTGAAACAGTCAGAAAAAGGTAAAAAAAAAAACAAAAGATTTCAGCACCAAGTCTGAAATCAGAAAACACGGTAATTGCAATAACAAGCAGAAACATTTTTGGGCATACCTCAAAGCTAGTATGCTTGAAATGTTTCCACTGTTCTCAAAGACTAAAAAAGGTAATTGCAATTATTTGTATGTTGGGTTGGCTGGCTAAAAGCAAAAACTGTTTGAAAGACACTCAGTTGTATAAAAGGAGTTCTTTTAGGTTAGGTTTTCTTTTGGGTCAGAAGCCCTTTTAATAAAATCTCATTCAAATCATCCTCTTGATGAAATTTTCAACACTCATCAACAACAAACTATTGCACTTTTCTAAATTTGGGGTGTTCTTTTTCATCAGAAGTTTACCCCACACCATGTAATCTAGAGGTATTATACTGAAGAATGCATCAAAAGTTTAATTGGTTTGCCTGGATTGACCTTCATCCACCTTCATTCGACTGAATCGTTGTATTGTACTTGTAGACTACTAAGTTTTCTAGTGTTATTTCTTGAAAAGTGACAGATTTAAAGTTTTTTTTACATTAATAAGTTTTTTTATGAGCATTGTGTTTATAAAATTCTAAACATTATGGCCATCACCCCTCATCTTCCTTCCAGGTAATAAGTAACTGAACCACTAGACTACTAGGACAGACGGTCTAGAGATCTACACAGACAGGCGTACGCGTAGGCCATAGGCATAAATTCCTTTTGTTGTTGCAAACTGCTATGGCCTATGATTCCTCTCGCGTACTGTTTCCATTTTGCCACAGTAACTTCCTACTCTCTGTTTCAAAGATAAGGTAAAAAATAACTTCAGAATTGCTACGCGTACAGGTTGGATTATATCCGTGCCGAACGATTACATGTTTACATCCCTCTGTACTAGACGAACTACAGACAACACAACACACAACGGCAATTTTCAGCGGGAAGGCAAGTGGTCAGCGGAAAAGCATGTCTCAGTGCGCAAGGACACTTCGCCCCTAAACGCTGATTCGTTGAAGACAAACCATTTTTTCTTTTGTTTAAAACAAAAGAGCAATGATCAGGTCTCCCCAACAAAAAGGATGCATAAACTACAGATACTCCGACTATTTCTACTTGTTAAGTCTAGAGTTTTTGTTTGTTCCTAGTCCGACTTAGTCTAACTCAGAACGAAAGATATAGGCATAGAAGACAAACCTTGTTCTAGCCTAGGCCTACAGAAGTTTAGGCCGTTACGCTTTTCCAATTAAATATAGGTAATATCATAAGATGTCAAGGATCTACTATACCATCTGGTCAAAATTAAATAAAGCAAAAGGTTGAAAAAAACAGTAGGATTTGAGTGAATGCTGATAAAACCTTGCATTAAAATCACAAAATAGTTAACAAAACACAAAATAAAAAGCCAAACCTGGGTTTTGAAAAAGTGTTTTTTTATTCTAACAATAACTTTGTAATAATTGGGTAGGAGTAAAATCACTAATGTTAGAGTTAGCCTGCTAAACTTTAGTCAAACCTATTTTAAACAATAGATTACTCCCAGTAGAAAAAACTCCTGTTAATCTCAAGATATCAAGTTTTCAATGCAAAAATTGTATAACCGAGAGTTAGTCAAGGTTCAAAGTTTTACTAGCTCAGTGCTTGTATTATTGATTTTACAAGTGTTTTAAGTTTACAATTTCATAAGGACTTAGACTGAGTGGGGCAAAAAGTTTCACCAACTTCATTTTTTGTGGTGAAAGCCTTTGCAAAATTGGAAACTCTGAATGCTCATAAAATTAAGAACACAAGCAAAAATTAAGAACACAAGCATAAAATTAAGAACACAACTTTGTACTTAGACTAAGTTTTGAATGTGCACCAAAGCAAGGCTTTTGCAACTTTGTGCACCAGCTTGTGCACCAGCTTGTGCACCAACCAGCCACCTTGTGCACCGGACACCTTTCTTTCCATACTGGTCACCGCCATGACGAACACATTTACTCTCTTCTCTCTTCGCCAGTTCAGCCTTCGGAAGCTCCTGTTTCCGACGCTCAACTCGCCTTTCGTCTTGTCGGTTTTGTTTGCCAAAAATAAATACTCGGTGGTACGTCATTCCATTTGCCTCTTTGTGATTATAGTATAGCCTCGTTCTTATGATTTTACCTTGGGAGGTGTGCTGCGGCTAATGGCGAGTATTCACTACTCGCGCCGCCATTACTTCCAACTTCATCCACATCCACAACAACTGATGCCAACAACTGAGTACCCCCGTTTCGCGAAGATCTGATGAAACATGATTGGTTCATCTGACCTTCACAAAGCGTGCCGCGGCGTACACGATTCTGTCCGCTTGCATTGTTATGAAGCTCATTAATATTCATGAGGTTGCGAGGATTACAAGTCTATTTCCTCCTCCACTTTCATTTCTTTCCTTCCCCCCATCCCGCCTCGTTTTCAATTTTCGCTCCTTCGCATTTTCGCGAGGAAATTATTTCCGCTGTAAAATACTGATGAAGAAAGGAAATAGACTTGGAGCAAGTCTACTGTTGGGCTGGGATGTCGTTCCCTTTGTATTGCTCTGTTTGGCAATCGCATGTCAACACAGAGTCTAATATCACCATTGTGTTTTGGTATCACCACCAAAGGAGATACGAAGGGGGTTGGTCCTTCAACACGCTCTATGATATCTTGTTTTTCAAGATCATCTAATGCATCAGCAACTTTTTGCCGCATGTGAAATGGAATGCGACGCGCGGTCTGAACAACAGGAGGTATTGAGGTATCGATGTGAAGCTTGACTTCGAAATCTTTGAGCTTTCCAATTCCTTGAAAAAGTCCAGGATATCGTTCTTGAAGCTGTGTACTGTTGAGAGGCTTTTCTTTCAATACATTTAAATGTAGAGCTATCAAACCAAGTTCACTGGCTGTTTTGTAACTTAGAAGTGAGCCTGAATTTCCTTCTGTCACGTGAAGAGTTGATGTGGTGAACTTTCTCTTTGATTCGATGAGCGTTTCAAATTTTCCAAATGTTTTTAACGGTTTTGTTGAACCATAAGCAAACAGGCGAGATGGTGATGCTTGCAAAGTAACAGGGTTGTTGCGTGTAATCAAATCAAATGTTGTTTTGTCCAAGATATCCGTGGATGCACCTGTATCCAACACCATATCAACCAATCTGTTGAGAATTTTTACTTTGACGACAGGGGTTTTGTCCTGTGTGACTTGATGATCTACAGTGAATAAATATTCGTCATCACTACTGCTGTAGGACTGTTGAGGAATTTGGGTTTGAACCGGCGTAGGAATGACTTGATTGATTTGGCTATCCCGAGGCTGCTGTTGTCCGCGTCGCTGCTGTGACCGGCGGGTGCTTCTGCAAACTTTAGCAAAATGATTAATTTTGCCACAGGAGTTACAATTTTGTCCTTTTGCAGGGCACTGTCCTGTATGAGGTAGTGAGTAACCACAATTTCCACATTTCTTCGCGGTGCTGTTACTTTGACGTTGACGTGAGGCCTGAGGCGGTGCGGCTGGTGGAGGACCTCTACGCGGCCTAACGACATTTGCTTTCTCTGTTGTGTTATTTGTTGTATTTGTGAGATTCAAGGAGGTTTCCATCCCTCTTGCTTGACTTTCACTAGCTTCCATGGCTCTGGCTTTGGTAAGAAGAGTGTCCAAGGTCAAGCCGTCTTCGCGAAGGGCGTATCGACGGAGGCGTGTTGATAAACAGTGCTGAATTATTGTGGACTGAATTTCGTCGTTAAGGTTTGCAAATTCACAATGTTCTCCTAATTTACGAAGTCGTGTAGCATATTGGTCGACTGTTTCACCGGGTTGCTGTACAGCTTGACGAAACTGAAAAATTTCGTAGGCAACGTTCTTCTTTGGCAGGAAATATGTGTCGAGCGTTTGTAAGGCCGTTGCATAATCATCATCATTACCATTGTCAGGAATGGTATCGAAAATTTCTTGCGTTTGTTGGCCAACTTGGTACAATAGAAGTGCTCGTTGTTGTGTCGTATCTGTGATATTCATTGCTAATAAATGTCTCAAATCGACGACGCCAGGACTTCCATCGTTGACCAACTGAACTTGGATCAGTGAACGGGTCGAACGGCAAGAGCGGAGCTAACGCAAGTCGGCTAGCCATGATAAACTGAGAAGAACGCAAAAGTAGTATACGAATACGAAGTTACAACTGTGTTGATAATCGATTAATCCTCGTCGCCATTTATAATGTTCTGCACCAGAAAACAGACACTGATAATCAACATAACAGAACTATCAATACGAAGACACGTGTAGGCCTAAGCCCTTACTCAACCAACTACCCCGCACGCGCACTATGCAATACTTGAACTACTTCATGTAAAACATAAACATTACATAGGGCTCATCTGTTTTGCTGTAGCGGTGCAATGAACAAGACTCGTTTCAATTTTTTGTTCCCGACAGTTTCAGAAAAGTTCCGCAATATCATTTCGTAATCCCAGTTTGAGCGATCTCGGTTTGGTGTAAGTCTCGATCTGTTGAGTGATAACTGGGACTCGGGAAATGAAATAAGTCTAGATATGAGTCTCATTGTATCGAATTGCTGTGTTGGTCTAGATTGTATGAGTGGAATTGAGGCTCGTGTGATAAAATTTTACTTCAAATCAACGTTAAATTCGAATGAAAGTTAAAGAAAGAATTTAAGTCCTTTTAATGCAGTATTTTCCTGTTTTGAGTTCCTTGCATCTTGTTTTTCTCACTCGCTGCAGATATTTTCAAAACTTACTGTTGCAGATTTCTTTACACCCTTCATCTTCCATTGTTCATGAATATTGTTGCACTACCTCTCCTAAAACGACCGCGTCGTTGCACGTAGAGAGGATTCCCTTGCTGGAGATGTCTATCATTTTGCAGAAAAATTTTCACGGCAACCCAGAAGAGAACAATTTATCCCTTTACGGTGCAAAAACACTCAGTGTGCAGGGGATCTTTTAAGAAAATTTTTACTGGTGGGGAATTTACGCAAAAGGGCACTTTCATCATCTGCTCTGACGGCATTTGCAATACCAATTTTTCCATTTCGCCGCGAGTATTTCTTTGCCACGTCCAAATATTCTTTGCATAAATTGCAAACAACATGAAGACGTTTTTTCCCATTCTTCTTTGCTGTTTTGCTTTGCAGTTCTGGAAAGCGTTCAATAATGAACTTAAGATCCAGCTTAATCCCGTGGTAATAAAATACACTGGCTGTTTTTTGTGTTTGAAGAGTGTGTGTTGATTGCTGCGGGTTGTTAATATATTGGCTTTCAATTTCTTCCGCTTGAGGTGAATCATGATGGCTGGAGGCTCCTATTTCTTTCTCTTCTGTACCTCTGTTGTCCGTTTTTAATTTTGATCCATAAAAATTTGTTAATTTTCTGCATTTTGAAGCAATTTCTTGAGCTTCTTTTTGCTTTCTTTTTAACGAGCGTTCAGATCTTGGCATGTTTGGAGATCAATGACGCAAGCAACTTTTCCCGCGGATTTCATTGCCTCGCCTTGGTGTAGGGCATGAACGTCAAACAGAGATTGATTGACAGCAATAAGACCAAAGAAATAACGAATAATTTGACACATATAACACGACAACGACACAACGAACAGTAATTGGAGATAAGTCAAATTGGTGTTTAAAACAATTTTCAACAAAAGAGCACTTGCAAGTGGGGAATCATGGGCCAACTAGTGGGGAAATTTATGGGCCTGGTGGGGATTTCCCCACTAGTTTGTATGTTAAAAGATCCCCTGGGTTGTAGGTATAAAATAAGAGCGCTTGTGCAGCCAGACACCCAAAAACCATCCCTCCAAGAAATCCCCATCATAACCAGTACATAATATTTGGGTTTCTAGGATTGATGAATTTCTTAACTGGAATGAACACTTAGTATCTATTGCAAAAATGTTTTCCCGCAGTTTAGGAATGCTTCTTTATGCAAAAACGTACCTCCCATCAGTAAATGTGCAAGGAAGGTACGAAAGCCATATTGAGCCACATTTCAGATATCGCTGTCCTCTCTAGGGATCTGTAAAAATTACAGCTCTAAATAAGCCACTGAAATTACAAAACCGGGCAGCTACTGTAGAATAGTTATAAACAGTCCTTATGACGCTCATTCCGAACGTTTAATACAATTAAACCTATTTCACATCGAGGGGTTTTTTGGAGGGGGGTGCTTTTCACCCCTACTGAGCAATCAGCTGTAAAAACTAAACTGTGCATTTTTTAGTAGTGAAAACGACTGACTTTTACTTAAATTTAATACTTTACAAGTTGACGCAAACTTAATATTAATTAATTTAGTCACGGGACCACACAATGCCCATACCTGGACAGCAGTCACAAGGAAGGACACAAATTTGCTAATAATTTTTTTATTATCTGGTCCATCTTTTATACACATAGATTGTGTAATATACATTAACGAACTTGTCTTTTCAAGGCCTATACAATTTGTTCACAATTTTTGCAATTTTATAATGTTTTATTCCGATGACGTCTCAAATCTAATTGAAATTGACAACATTTTGAATACACTTTTTTTTTATAAGGAACCTTTCGTCTGAGTTGAGGCTGGAGTTCCTTAATTTTTGAACAAAATGAGGCTGAAAGTTCCTTATGCTGTTCCTTGCAGTGGGATACGTATAAATACTAATTTTTACAGCAAATCCATATAAACTATTCTTCCTTTCAAACTTTAAGTATAAATGGAGCCTTTTGGGGAAGAACGATGGGAAGTATACTGTACTTCTGTTCCTTTTTAGTACAAACCGTCTTGTTCTTTAAAAAAGAGTTTCTTAGTTTTTCATCCGAGCCTCGACAGTTCCTTAAAGTTTCTTAATTTTTTGGGAATTTTCAGCCTCGTGTTCCTTATAAAGGTGTTCCTTATAAAAAAAACGTGTATTTATAATTTTTGGAATTTTGGATTTGTAAATCTAACAAAATTAAAAATATTCCTGAAGAGTGGATTCCCTATGACGTCAAGACCTTCTGAGTCACTTCGGTGTTAGATAACTACATATATACCACTGGTTTGATGAAACATCTATCGCAATGTCCGGACTATAATCGTGAGGAAATTTTCGAACATGCCCATAGGGCCCCAATGTTTATGGCCAGCTTCGATGTTTCTAGCCTCTTCACCAATATTCCTTTGGATGAAACTATTGACCTTTGCATAGAAGAACTTTTCTCTGATTCAGAAAACATCGGCAAACCGGAAAAGTGGGACCTGGGACCATAAGGTGGGACCATGGGACCGGGGACCTGGGACCATTAAAGGTGGGACCATTGAGGTTGAACCATTAAAGTGGGACCATGGGACCCGGGACCATTAATGGTGGGACCATTAAGGTGGGACCATTAAGGTGGGACCATGGGACCCGGGATCCGGGACCATTAATAGTGGGACCATTAAGAAAGGACCATTAAGGTTGGACCATTAAGGTGGGACCATTGGACCCGGGACCCGGTACCATTAAAGGTGGGACCATTAAGGTGGGACCATTAAGGTGGGACCATGATACCCGGTACCCGGGACAATTTAGGTGGGACCATTAAGATGGGACCATTAAGGTGGGAACATGGGACCTTGAACCTTGTTCCATTAAGGGGGACCATTTAGAATCAATAACAACAAGCAGAGACCAATTAAACCATTTTTTTATGATAACTAACAAAACATTCGATAAATACATTTTTATTGAACAAAACAAAGAAGTCCTTGAACCAAACAGACAGCAACATAAAACTGATACATTTGTTTATAAATAAAGGTAATAATAATTTTGGCAAAGTTGGTAGCAGGATACACTGGGTGCCAGAGCCTTAAAAAATTATGAATAAATAATTGAAATAATGAAATAGTAACCCCCCTTACTCTCTTTCCTAAATTCTTAGAGACTCTGGCACCCAGGGTAGTCACAGGATCATCTTGATTGAGTTGTACTCAAATCAAGCGAACAACGAGTTTACATCCTCGGATTGCAAGCAAGACGTAAATATTATTCATTATTCAAACGAAATTCAAAGTGAAAAGAATAAATTTCTAAAGATACACTTCTTATCCTCTACCTATTCTAGGTTAAAAAGTGAAAATATCCCATATAATTGCTTGTAAAGGCATGCTTCATCCAACAAATTGTTTAAAAGATTTCTACCAAAAATGGGATTCAAAAGACACTCAAAATAATGTATTCGATACATCTCACGGCCCTACAGTATGATAAGGTAAATCGGTCTAGGATAAAGTTATTATTACCTATATTTACAGATACAATTATTAGTAATACAAATTATTGTATCAATAATTGTACATCTTTAATTGAATACAAATAATTTTATCAGTTTTATAATTCTTGCTGTTTGATTCAAGGACTTCTTTGTTTAGTTCAATAAATATATATTTATCGAATGTTTTTTTAGTTATCATAAAAAATTGTTTAATTGGTCTCTGCTTGTTGTTATTGATTCTAAATGGTCCCACCTTAATGGTCCTGGGTCCCGGGTCCCATGGTCCCGCCTTGATGGTCCCACCTTAATGGTCCCACGTAAATTGTCCCGGGTCCCGAGTCCCATGGTCCCACCTTAATGGTCCGACCTTTATGGTCCGATCTTTAATTGTCCCGGGTCCCACTTTTCCGGTTTGCCGAAAACATCAGGCACAACGACTGCACTTTTAATCGCCCTCAGTTTTGTAATCTACTAACTCTCGCCGCTAAAGACAAACATATTAATTTTAATAATGACCTTTATGATCCAATCGATGATGTAGCCATGGGTTCACCCCTTGGCCCCTCCTTTGCTAATATATTCATGACCTTTCTTGATAAACAGAACCTTGATAACTGCCCTTCTTAATTTAAACCCGTCATGTGTCGTAGATACGTTGACGATACATTTTGCCTATTTTATGAGCCTCATCATGCCGACAAGTTTTTTCAATACATTTACAACCAACACAGGAATATTTCTTTTACCATTGAACTCGAGACTAACAACGCTTTATCATTTCTTGATGTCCTAATATCTCGTAACGACAACCAAATTTCCCCCCTTAATTAATTGGAAGAAACACCTTCACTGGCCTCTACATTAATCTGTTACTTTGTCTCCGGATATATACAAAACAAACCTCGTGAAAGTTCTTATCTACTGTGCTTTTCATATTTCTACTTCCTATCAACATTTTCATGCTGAAATTACTCGCATCAAACATATTCTTTTGCTTAATTGCTATTTTTCTAATCTCATCGACAGCATCATTCTTAAGTTTTTTAATCACAAATTTCATAAAACCTCCACTTCTCCAAATGACGGCAAGGTCAATAACGCGGAACGCGCAAATTCCGCGAAACCGCGGAACAGATTTGTTCCGCGAATATACATTTCGCGTTATTGATTTTGCCTCTGTGCTGAAATAAAAATGCGGAATAATTTCTTGTGTGTTTCTTAGTAATAATTTAATACATCTTAAAACAAATTTCTTCCGTTTTGTTACATTTTTGGTTTTGTTTAAATAAACATGGCTTTTCTTTGGAAAAAATTCAACTTTTGAGCCTACTACTTGGCTAGTCCATTTTGCAACCCCACACACAGCCGGAGAATTTCATTTTAGTCTGTTTATGCTTTGCTTTGTGCTTTGTAAAAACAGCTTGCAGTGGTGGCAGTTTTGGCGTACTGTGGTGGATAATCACTACTTGTGGTGGTTTACTATGCTTGCGGTGGTGGCAGTTTTGGCGTACTGTGGTGGATAATCACTACTTGTGGTGGTTTACTATGCTTGCGGTGGTGGCAGTTTTGGCGTACTGTGGTGGATAATCACTACGTGTGATGGGTTACTATGCTTGCGGTGGTGGCAGTTTTGGCGTACTGTGTTGGATAATCAATACTGTGGTTGGTTATTATGCTTGATGTGGTGGGTTATATGCTTAATGTGGTGGTAGTTTTTGCGTACTGTGGTGGATAATCACTACTGTGGTGGTTATTATGCTTGATGTGGTGGGTTACATTTTGTCAAATGACTATAATTGTTGGATCGGATGAATTGTGGTTAAAAAATTAGATGCAATTGTTCACTTTTTCGTCTACAACCTCGATCATTGATTGATGGATAGCCCGCCCATGATGCAAGCATGATTTTCCTCTCGCCTCTCAATGTAGTATCAGCGTGCCATTTTTCAAAACACAGGGACCCTGTCGCCATTAACGAAGAATACTGTGTTGCTTGTGGAGGGGGGCTTATCTTCTTGCAGCGAAGATGTAAATCATAAAAAATTGCTTGGCAAAGCGATATGAACAGTTTTCTTACGATTCTCTTGCGGTTTTCCCTCAAATCATATATTCCAATTGTAATGGTAGATGTTGTACTGTACACTGCACTGCATCAGAGGGTGGAAGTTTCACAATAAGGCTTTATAAATCGTTCAATTGAACTCTTTTTTGCATATGCAGGTCAACAGTCCGTCGACAAGCAACCCTCCCAAACTCTAGTGGCAGGAGTGAGCAGACAGCTGGCCGCTCTGAATTTGGCAGAGCGTCTCGCGGTAGATCTCGATCAACAAGCCGAAGAGAGACTAGCATATCCCACAGGACCCTTGTGATAATACCAGATCATGCGGAGACAACCGTACCGACTCACAGAAAAAGAGCAAATTTGCGGAGGGAAGGCTTGATAATTGATGAGTTCCCTTTTGACAAAAGATGGATTGATGGTGAAGTATTGTTCAATGTAAGGGAGCAGCTGCCATTGGGACTATGCAGTAGAACAATTCGTTTTGTAAAGGCCAGTTTTGGAAACCTAAAGCCTATTAATCTGCCAACCGGAGTTCCACTGACATGCGAAAGACTCCTCAGAATTTCAGGTCAAGGAGCAGTTTATGCACAATTTCTCCCCCCTGAAGATGCTCAAACCAGCTCAACCCATACCTCAGCTCTTGACAATGAGGACGAAGAAGACTCCGAAGGTGATGATGTGTCGGAGCAGATGCAGCGCTACCCATCATTTTCCGTCTCTGAATCCTTTCCAACTTCGGTGCAAGAAAGTACAGCAAATACCACTTTTCCAACTTCGTACCTACAGCAAGACACTACGGCAAGTACCACTTTACAAGATTATGCTTCAAGTTTATTGCACGATTCGAACGAAACAAATAATTCCGATGACATATACATGACCATTAAATCAATTTTTCCAAATGTTCCTGACACAGTTTTAAGACCGTGTGCAAATGAGCATTCAGATAGACAGAGAGCTGTGGACGCAATGCTCAATTATAAAGAAATATCATTGGAGGCAATATTTATGGAAATGAAGAACAAGGTTGACTGCGAGCATCCAGTTACCATTACTGCTCGAAGAGACCACATTTGGAGAGAATGCCTTTCGTTTTACAAAGTCGGTATGGTTGAGAGAGCTCGTCTATTCAGGGAGCTTAAAGTAGAGTTTGACGGCGAAAACGGTGTTGATTGCGGGGCTCTTATGTTGGAATTTTTCCAAATCTCGTTGCAAGAAGCCAAGAAAGTGTTGCTCGAAGATGTCGGGGAACAGAAAACGATGATTCCAAAAAAGACCTCGGCAAGTTTACTGGCGTTCAAAGTTCTTGGAGCACTCATAGGTCACGCTGCTATTCAGGCTGGATTAGGACTACACTGCTTCCTGAGTGGGTTTTCGAATTCATAACTACTGGTGAATTACAACCTGCAGCCGAAATGATATTTTCAGAAAAACAGATTCCTCTTAATGCAGCCACTGCCTTGCTTCATACATTTATAGAAGACATTCGCAATGCCGATACCCAAAATAAACTCGATGAACTACTGGACGAAAGTACATCAACAGGCCAGGTAAACGCCCAGATTGTTAATGGGTCTTCTTGGGACATAACACGACAGAGCAGTGTCAAAGACAGAGATGAGTTGATATCTGAAATAATAATTGATGAGTTGTTGAGGAAGAGGATGGCACAGCTTACAGCAATTCGACAAGGTTTGGAAATTTCTGGCCTTCTTCGATATGTAATTCTTAACCCACAAGTTCTCTCAGAGTTGTTTCTTCCCAGCAAGAAAGTTACCAGCAATGCAATTCTTGCATCGCTAAAATATCCAGAGCTTGAAGTTGAAAGTAAGCAGCATAGGGCATTAAATTTTTTTCTGCAGTTTATTGAAAGAGCTTCAGAAGAGAACCTGGTCAAGACTCTGCAGTTCGCCTCTTCTCTAAAGCTTGTCCTACCAAGTGGCCTTTCTCCGAAGATTGAAGTGGCTTTCAATGCAACAGAACATAAATTGTACCCTGAAGCCGCAGTCTGTTTGCGACAGCTATCTTTGCCGATATGCCACGAAACGTATGAAGATTTTTCCTGGTATTTCCATCAAGCTGTTTTGCTTGGATCAGAGGGATTCGGACTTATGTAGATTAAGCACTTGACTTTGCAATTCAAGTCTTGGTTTCGTTATGTTATGTTATGTTACGTTACGTTATGTTATGGATTGTTTCGTTTAAAAATTGTTTTGTTTGCTGTTGGTTGTTGTTTTAACACATTTTTATAATATTTTTGGGAAAATTACAAAACTAATTCTAATACACTTGCCACAAGATTGGCAAAGAAACTTTATTTCTTGAAAACTATATGAGGAATGTTTCAAAAAACGCAACATGCATTCTTCTAGTATACCAGTGGCATCATCTGTTCAGTTTTAAAATAATTTAAAATCTAGTGGAATGCTTGTTTTATTGTTAATGGAAGATTTTGGATTATTGAATATAAGATTGTCTTATAATAATGGCGTAGTATCGCAAGCCATGTAACAGGCTGAAGTGCCTTTTATATAAAGGCTTTGTAACAGATAAACGGTCACAATAGGTTTTTAAACCGATTCTTCAATAACTGTATTATCTTTGACACTATCTACGGTATGCATTATAAGGATTACAAACTTTAGCATGACTTTTCTGCCTGAGATACCCTAATAATTCAGAGTGGTTATTTGGGGATCGTTTATTGACAATAACATCAGCCTGACGGTTTTAATGTATTCTAAATTCTTACACTAGTCATTTTCAATCATAAGAAGACAATTGTTACGCTCGTTGAATGAAAAAACGCGTACTTTTTTCTCGGTTGTGTGAATCTAACGTGCAAATTTCCTAATTGTTCAAAAGATTCAAAACGTCCAGATAGGTTGATACTCCAAAGTTGTCGTCATCTACCAAAGGATCTGGGAAGTGTGTGCCAAGTCTTTCTCGAAAGCCCTGAGGGAGAATTGGATTTATTTCTGGCACTACAACTTGGTAGTCTTCTTCACGAACACCAGGTCCATCTGGATCAATTCCATACATATGAATATCTCTTGGAGATAGTATTCCTTCTATTCCAGTGTAATCGGAGTCTCTAAAGCGAGTCCCACCTTCCATCCATTGCATATAGGGACTCCTATTGCTCGCTATACGCATTGGGTGATGATTCCAGCCCTCGACAAACTGTGACAAAGTAAAATTAATCCTATCTTTGAATACATAATGCAGCGCAAATAAATGTAATTCATTGTGGATCCAGCAAATGCTCATGTTCAAGAGATTCAGAAACTGTTACAAAGAATGAAAGAACCCCTTCGTACACATCGCGATGGAGTCTCTCATCTCAACTCTTTGGTTGTGAACGGAGCTCCCAGTTATCATACTGCCACGAGTCAATCCTCTATTTTCTAGCATAAAACGGGCTACTGCAACGTTTTCAAGGCCATGATCGCTTCGAACCCGTGACGGTATCCCAAAAGTTGATGTAGCTTCCACAAAGTATTGCAGAACTTTTTCACACCTATTGTTGTCACGTACGAATTAACCGTGAAAATCCATCGATGCAAGCGTGTACAATAAATCGCCATCGAACCAACTTATGATTTCCATCTATGTGCCACAAAGCACTAGGACAGGCCACAGCGTATCTTCGTCGATAAATTGCACCGTACCAACGAAGTGCGGTACCTACAGGATCCATTGCCCGCATCATTTCCCGCACTCTTCTTTGCTGAACTCTGATACCCCTCCCTCTCAGTGCCCCAGGCATTCTTCTTTGGCCAATGTTGGGAGTGCTATTCATTATATCTTGCATGATGACACTCAGCTGGCTATCAGTTAGATTTGAAAATAATGCCTCGTCATTTAAAAGTCCTAATTCTCTCCGCCTTCTGAGCAATGTGGAACGGGATACACCAAGAAGCCTTTGAATCTGGGCCCAACTGAAGCTAAAAGACCTCAAAAAGTGTAACTGGTCAATTTTAATTTCCAATTTTGGCCTACCGACAGTACCTTGACGCTGGCACACTACTGGATTATTACTCTATTGGAGATGGATAATCCTTTCAATTAATACTCTCAGTTCCAAACACGTGCGCACTATATTTTCAGCTGTCCTTCTTGTCTCTTCAATGATGTCGTACAGTAAAAAACCAAAGACGTTTTCGATATCTTCAAGACAACGAGAGAAATTTTGTAGCAAATCAGGGTCGATTAGCTCTGCATTCACACTTGACAAATCTCTAAATACATTTTGAGTCGTATCAACAAGTCCTTGGAAAGCTTCCTCAGGATCGACTCTGGCTAAAGCCAATCTATCACGAGCCTGCTGCCTGCGATTTTGCATTTCTCAAAACGGAAACCAGTTTGACATCCTGGACTAGGCCAATTTGTTCACGTGTTTGTTGGTAGGTTAGAATTTGGCGCCAAAACCGCAATGCATCATACCATGCCGCAATGCATCATACCATGCCGCAATGCATCATGTAAATTGAAATGAGAAAGACCATGAAAGCAAACACAAATGGAATGGCAAAATACAAAGGCAAAGAAATGTGAACAGAAAGAAAATTCTCCAAGGATAAGATAAGAAATAGAAAAAGGAAAGAGAAAGATAGCTGCGAAAGGAAAAGACACAAAAGGGAAGAGAAAGGCAACAAAGACATGCAAAAGAGAATAACAGATGGGAATAAGAATGGAAGTATGCTAAAAATACAAAAAGAGGGAGGACATATCCAAAGAGAATTAGAAAAATAACACAAAAATTAACAAACAGAATAAGAATTAGTCAAATACAATTTTGACGCAAACAACACTCCATGTAATGATGACATCGCATTCTCCTTTCTCATTTTTCAATGCAGGAACGAAATTATTGATTTAGAAAGTGCGGCCGTAAGTGGCAATGCGAGAGATACGGAGCTTGAAAAGGTTACGTTCCTACATTTACCATGCACGATTTCTCGATCTACTTACGCTACTGTTTTCTTAGCCCGTTCTTATTGTTTTTTCTTCAAATCAGCTAGGATTTTGAAACTACAATTGGTAGTTTGGATGACGACGACTTCAACCAAGATAATTTCCTAAAACCGCTGTCCCCATTGCCACTCCTCTTCACAAGTGAGGATGCCTGTGTATGAGAGAATTCTAGGCACAACAACACTGGTTCACTTACTGCCAACTGTAACCAGTCGGAAGCACAGGTAGTTGTTATTCGGATGATTTTCTTCTACCTCCTACTGAATTTAAGTAGTCATAATGGTGACAAATAGTTAGCTACAGTCATAATTGGCAAATCTTCTATTGCAGTTCGTTGCAATGTCGATGAATATTTCATTAATTTGCTCTTCTGTATGTAGGGTGTAGTTCCAAATGAGCTGCAGGAGACAGCGCAGAAACTCAGGGATGAAGAAACCAATGAGGTAAAGAGTTTAATTCGACTCAATGCCTCCTATTGCTCACTTTTTCGCAAAGGAATTATTTCTTTAATTGTTCCAAAAAGGACAATCTTCGTCCAATGCCTAAACCTGATGTGCAAATATTGAAAACAAAACTTTAGAAATTATTTTAATTTTAACAAGTCAACAGTATTTGTGTTTTCTTTCTGTATTTTGCTTTTAGAAGTTCAAGTTTGGTTCCCCATTTCATTGTTATGTTCAGTGCTGTTTTTTTACAAATTCTTGCTACTAAATGTCCGATAGAATCTTGACAATCATCATTTGCTGGTGTTCATTTGCGTACCTATATTTTTGCATCTGCTACCTTTTTCAAATTAGCTGTCTTATTTATATACCCTAGTTTCGAGAATCTTGTAAACGACGACTGCCACAAGAGCCATGAGAAGGATCCAACGCAGTGCCAATCAGATTTAGATTGCCAGGTGGCAAGAGAGTGTGTAGTAGATTCGACTCTTCATGTGATATAGAGGTTCAGTATTTCCTATAAACTTAGTAGTCTATGTACATTTGTTATTCTCGAAGCAGCATCGTTATACACATTTTTATAAGGATACTTTTATTTTTGATGAGCCTCAATATTCTTAGCAATTCTCAATTTCAAGCCTTAATATATTCCCGAACTATTCTTTAGCTCAATCTCCATTCGCTGAAACATTGCTCAGGATTCACATGAAGTTTAACAATGTACTACGTTGTTAAACTTTGTACGTAAATTACATGCAGAAGTAACACTTGTTTTGAATTCTTAGCGGAGAGACACTTAATGAATTAAAGTCTAATTGAATGAATCAAAAATGAATCACAAAATGATAACAAAATTTTACATTGCAAGCCCCCTATGACTTGGCTGCGTAGGAATGCTTGGAATAATTGAGGGGATTAGTGCCACAACCCCCCATAATGGGCGGCCATGTCGCCTCGCCGTAACGCAAAATAATCGAGGATGAAATAAGAGTTTTCCAAGTCCTGTAACTGTACACGTATTTTTTTTTCTTAAGGAACTAAATAATTGATCCAGTACTGAAAGTTTCTTAAAATTTTCATATTTTGAGTACTCGAAGTTTCTTAACAGGTTCTTGAATATCCATATTGGCAACATAGTTATTCTATCTGAATGATGTTCCAAACCCATTTCTTGATCGTACTTGAAAGCATAAGGGGTTCCTGTTAGTCTGCTTGTCACAGAAATGCTTTATTGCAGACGAAACGCCGGGAAATAGTGGAAAATTTTTCGCTATCTGAGGTGAAAAGTTTCCTACGTCAAAATTTCCAGGACTGGAGTTTCTTACATATTTGGCTATTCGAGAGTCTGGGTTTCTTATAAAGAGTTTCTTATGAGAAAAATACGTGTATTATGATTTGTGATTAAATGCCTAATGTACTATGCATTTCCTTGATATACAGGTCATGGTAAGTCGGAAGTCAAGAAGAATCAACTGCAAATTTTAATATTCACAGCCCTGTGACACCGACAAATATTTCCTCGAAATGCAGAAGAAAGTCTCTTGCGGAGCTGGGATTATCCACACCCTGTACTGTCAACGTCGTTTGGCGAGATAACGAAGACCCGGTTAGTAAAAAAAGATTCTGGTGCTTTAAGTCTCCTCGTATACAATGTGATGTAGTAGAGATAGAGACTTTGACCAAAGCTCTCCCCCTGTTCTTCCTAGTACTGAATTGTCGCCCATTGTCGTCCTTCTGCGAATTGATTTTGGGAAAGGTTCGAGCAGTTCAAGCTGTGTACATATGAATGGAATACTGTAGATTGGTTATAAGACAGGAAACAAAATTCCAGATTTATTGATGGTTACAAGGGAAGCCGAAGGCGGGATCCCCAAGGGCGAACCGCAACCCTAGAAATTAGGGCAGAAGAATTGTAAAATTTAAAATGTTTAGCAGCTTTCACGATTGGCGATTAACTGAAAAGGCCTGATAACCTATATATGACAATCACAACCTATTTTTTTGTTGTGCACACAGTTTCAGAATGTGACAGATGAAACAGGAGCAGAAGAGGGATCATCAACAATTGACAGTTCCCAGCCAAAGTAAGCAAAGAATGTTAATATGACATATTTAGAAATTTCTATTACAGTCTGCAACATTGTATTGTTGTTTGGGCATCTGATGTTGCTTGGTCTTCAAGGCTATATCTGATTATTTTCCAGCAATGAAGCACTTGTTATAAAGAAGATAAGAAGAACGTTCATTTTGAAAGACATGGTTTCGTCTTTCAAAGAAGGTGACATCATAAATAAAAGGCTCCTCCTGCAACCAACGAATGAGAAGGGGGAAACACAGGAGGCGGACAATCTTAGAGGAGTGTTCCGAGACGTACTATTTGCTTTTTGGTAGGAGTTTTTCAAAGGGCTCGCATGCGGAGAATCGCAGATGATTTCTGTTATTAGGCATGATTACTCAGGAGACGATCGGAAAGCGATATGTCGCATCATAATCAAAGGCTACATGGAGGTCAAATATTTCCCCATTCGCCTCAGCAAAGCCTTTGTTGCTGCGTCCGTTATTGGAGAAGATGTCGTCTCCATTGAAATGTTGTTAAGCAGTTTCTTTGCTTATCTACCAACAGAAGATGCAGATATACTGAAAGCTGCAATAGAGCAAGAAATATTGGATCTCTTGGGAGAAGACAAGGAGTTGTTAGATGTCCTCTGTTCCTTGTCGTCGAAACGTGTGCCTGTTACTGGCAGCGAGTTGCGCCGACTGATTATCGAGATAGCTCACAGAGAGATTATATCAGGGAAGCATGGGAAGAAGTTTTAAAGGAGCATGGCCAGCGCATTGTCTCCAATTTGGAAGAGCTGGAAATGCTGTATAGTTCGTCTTTCCCGACAGCTCGGAAAATATTGCATTTATTAAAGGCCGATCCCAGTACAGATCCAGAAAGAGAAACGTACGAGTTTATGAGAAAGTTCGTTCGCACGTGCAAACGGAAGATATCGGCAAATTTATGCGGTTCGCTACAGGAGCGGATATATTGTGCATCGATAGGATCCAAATCATATTTACTAAGCTTGGTGGTTATGAGCGTAGAGTTATTGCTCATACCTGTGGACCAAGCTTGGAGCTGCCAACAACATACGAATCTTTTCCAGAGTTCAAGGAAGAGTTCCTAAACCTACTGAACAGTGGCTTCTGGAACATGGATTTTGCGTAGGTAATATAAATTAAGACATTCACTGACATTCCCGGCAACGTTACTGTTTTGTTTTCTTACTGAAATTATTGTCCAACGTTATTCATAATGCTCATGTTATTCCCATATTTATACTAATAATTGCTGTAAACGTTCTTTAAACGTTCTGGCAACACCATTGTAAGGAACCCGATCCTGATATCAGATATGAATCAATTCGCCTTTTCTAAATTTTTGACCGCGTTTTTGACATCGAAGCTGTTGCTGTAAAGATTTTCAGAAGAGGATACTTAATTAAAAATATGTCTAGTTGTGATAAGTGATTTGAAAGAAATGAAAATGCAAACTGATTTCAGAGTAAAGTTTCCTTATGGAAATGCCTGTAGTTAGAATTTTTTATTGCTGTTATTATTATATTGGTTGATAACTTCAATGTGCCGTGAGTGGGCATCTTATTTCTTCTTGTGTAAATTGTAATGACTTTTAGTTTGATTGACAGCTCATGTTACGAACCTGTCAATTGATGGTACTTCTTCCTGCGGAAGAAAAGTGCCTCTCTGTTGGAAAAACGTTGTTGAGAAAGGAACACTTGAATCGAATTTAACTCTAAACACTGAAATTGAATTCTTGTTATCGAAATCGAAATACGAATCTAGTCTTTTGAATTGAAATCTAATGTCTGAATTTAAGAATGTTTTTTCAAGTTGTAAATATT
The DNA here is from genome assembly GCA_014526335.1 of Chrysaora quinquecirrha. Taxonomy (NCBI): domain Eukaryota; kingdom Metazoa; phylum Cnidaria; class Scyphozoa; order Semaeostomeae; family Pelagiidae; genus Chrysaora; species Chrysaora quinquecirrha. Next base: position 1,243,592 of record JACTAT010000062.1, on the reverse strand, counting down.
GTAAATAGCGTTTATTATGCAGTCCTCTGAAATGTGGCCTATCTGAAGGTTGTGTTTTCTGTGGCCTAACTATTCTATACACTTCTACAGCTGTGGATGTGTCAACAGCATCCATACAACGAGGAGGGCCGTCCCAATCGATGCCATACTCAAAGGCATCATTGTACGAAAAAGATATAAGGAGAGAAAACTCAGTAATCCTGATTAGATTTTTAAAGAAGGAATAAATTAAAAAAAAAATTTTTTTCGCAAACCTGGGATACTGGCTCCCATACTTCATTTGCAATGCGTGTGTCCCTATTGTACAGGTCGTGTTGTCCTTTTATCTAGAGCTGATTTGGCGATGCGGAATGAGCAGTTCTTAATTTATGACAATTCCAGCATTGGAAAATTGGAAAATGATTGTTGATTCTTTCTTTAAAAACGTAATGAAGGACAAACAAGTTTACTTCATTTTCTATGTCCAGCAAGTGCATGCTTTCAAAGTGAACGAAAAGATTGTAATAGATATATACAACTCCTAAATAGACATCAACCCATAGTCGCTCAATTCGTTGATTATGGACGCTTTTTCCCGCAATGTAGCTGCCACAATCTGGACCTCTGTCAGGATGCGAAAGCATGAACCATGCGACATCCACATTCTCAACCCCCATATCCCAACGTACTCTGGAAGGCAGACCATAGGTGTTTACTGCAACAAGAAAGAGTTGAAGCACTGTCTCCGCTATATTGTTGGTACTACAAGCCAGATACATGATTTTTCGACTGTAGCCATCAATACAACCATGTATAATGAATTTCCACCTGAAAAGTAAAGCTTCACATATAGTTCCTCTGATAGTCGTATCCTTAACAAAAACACACTGGAAATTCTCCTTGATCTCTTGATTACTGACTTTTCGATTTTTTGACAGAAATAGTCAATAATAAGCATTAATGAGATAAATTTATATGATATCAATAAAACTATAAATTTATTTCTAGTAGATCACCTTATTAGTTTGTGTTGTCCATCCAAGTCCCAAAGAGACAATATTCCCGGAACGCTATATTTTCTACGATTTACGGTCGTTATTTGCAGTGCTCTCATCAACACACCCTTAGGGTCAACTAGGTTCATCGAATCTCGAATTCTCTGCTCAGACACTTTTACTGACCGAGCCATTAATAATCCAAACATCCGTCTGTATCCGCAGTTGGGATTTTCATGTCTTTACCTTTCTATCAAGCTCTTTATTGCAAATTCGAGAGTAAGTGTTTCCAATCGACAATCCAAACTCCTGCAGTCTTCGCTTTACAGTTTGCTCACTGACAACTGCCGCAGCAGCAGGGAATGCCCGACTGGCTGATTAGGTCCCTGGTGGATGGTCAATTGACTGTTACTGGCAGTATACAACAACCCTCATATCGTCGATGTACTCGATCCCTAGAATCTTAGCGACAAACCAAAGCTAATCCTTGCCTCTCATGGAGCAACTACTAATTCACAGCAGTGGTTGGGGTCAATTTTTGGCATTTTATTTGGCGTTATGGTCCCATATTCGTTACTTCATGCTCGGCATCTAACTAGATTAAGTCCTCCTTTATTTCATTATTACCCTATGCCCCACATAGCTGCAGTTATAGTTCGACAAGAGTGAATTCTGTAAACGAAATGTTGTTATTTGTATATATATTAGCTTATTGTTTTGTTTAGTTCGTATACTCGCATGAGATAACTATACTCACTGAGAAATATGTGCACTTCAAAGGAGGAGGCATCCCTAATTGCTAGGAAAGTCTACTAGTGTTGAATCCCTACTCGGCGTTGATATTATTAGATTGCTATGTTGCTTATATAATGATTTTTCATTAATACGACCCCAATACCGCCCCAGCCTGTGTCTTTTCTTCATTGCATCTACAGTCTGAATATTATTACCGTTCGGTAGGCAATGTCTAGCAATGCATTTACAAGGTGTTGTGAATAGTCAAGGTTCATTAATTGCTCCGGATTGCCTTGTGGCCGCTCTGCGTTAATCTACATTCAGATGACAATCAAATACTTGGTTGCAGGTCAAGGCTATGGGTAAGATTTGAGAAAGAAACCGATATTGCTGTCGTCAAAGTGTCGTTATTCTGAGTTATTAATTCAAGATTGTCATGATAAGGTATTTCATAATGGCACACGAGAAATGACGAATTTGTTAAGGCAGAAATACTGCGTTCTCCCAGGCAGGGAAAGGTAGATAACAATGACATTGCTATTATCAGAAACGAACAGGTCGAAGGAAGCTTTTGGTAGGGTAGTGCAGTTATTGACAGGAAGAGAAAATCCAACAAGAGCAGCAAAAGTGGGGGTAGGCACAACCGAAAAGGTAAGAAGGTTTTCGCTAGATCTTTAAACCATTTAGTACACTTAGAAATTCGTAATAATACGCGGCAGCGTGCAGCACAGGTCAGGCCCAGCGGCTATCACTAGCACCACAACAGTCGCTGCAAGCATCGCATTCGCCAGTGTCCGCCGTAGAACAGCATGGGCACAGAGCCAGAAGGAATGCAATGGTTATCGGAGAGCTTCTGAGACAATGTAAGACTTAGAAAGCTGTAGTATTCATTGTTTATTCTTCTTATTACCTTTAATATTTCCACGTTTTGTTGAGAAATGGACTCTTAGTATGTACCATTTAAACATTTCATTGTTATGGCAGTAGCGAAAGAAATATTTGTATGTTAGCATTGATTTTGATGTAAGAAAGTAATATTGTAATACAGTGTTGTTTGAATCACGTTATGAATCAAACCGGGAGAGTGTGTTGTAAAGTGTAGTGATTCCTTATGTATTCAAGCCCAGGCCCCCTCACAACACATGTTCGCAGGGGCGGATCCAGGATTTTTTCTGACCGGTGCTCAAGATAAGGTATAAGGGTGTGGCCTCCTGAAAAATTGACCACGCCCTTAATTTGAAGGCCCAACCATTATTTTGCCTCATTAGCTATTACATACAGAGTGGTTATACAGCACCCAAAAGCCACTAAACTCCTAAGCTGTAAATGTTCTCGAAAATAATTAACGATTTTGTAATCATAATTTGTAGCAATTTGCCGATTTACAATCAAAAGGGATCATTTTATTTATATTTTCCTCAGGATCACCATGTAAAATATGGACAAGTTCACCCTACTAGGATGACTAGAATGCTGTTACTTACCTCAGGTTTCAAGCCTAAGGCCTAAGGCGTTTCCTTCACAGGGACCGATGATAGGAAGTTATAGGTCCCCAAACCAACAAGTTCGCAGAATTCTTGTTTATATTAAAGCATTCCCTTTTCTTCTTCTCCTGCTCTGCAAGGGCTAAAGAGTGTTTGTTGTCCAAGTTCAATTCACAATTTTTATTTGAAAATACTTCCTCACAGCGAATCTCTCTGATCAAATTATAAACGAAAACATTGAGAACGTGCCTCTCCTCTCCATTGCCTCCGCTTGACCTAAATTTAGTGCCCCTGTTCTCTCTTCGTTGATTGGCTATTTCTTCCTGACTGGTGCTCTGGTGACGTTGAGGACCGGTGAAGTTGCTTCTGATTGGCTGATCTCTGTCTGAGCACCCCTGAGCAGAATATTTTAAAGACCTGACCGGTGCTCGGAATATTGAGAATAAGAGAGTTTCATTGGAAGATGACATTTACAAATCGCCATATGATTGGGCAGCCCAGAAATTCTGTGGAAATCTCACTCCGTTAAATACTGACCATTAACTTCATTTACGGAATTTCAGAAATTCTTTTGATGAATTACTTGTTGTTGTGAGAAGAGATTGATCTTAATTGGGTTTAGAAATCGAACAATGCCAGTCTCGTTTCATGTTGTTTCATTAGCCATAACAGAAATGATAAGGGTATTGGTATGAATATTAATATCAAATCTACAGAGTTGAAATAAAAATAAAGAAATAAACGAAACAATGGTGCGCAAAATAGCCAGAAAATCTGACCGGTGTTCAAGCACCCTTCGCACCCCCCTGGATCTGTCCCTGGTTCGTAAAAAGCCTCACTGGGTGTGTGGTGTAAGAGATCGAAGTATGAAATGAAGTTGGAAGTCATCATGACAAGTAAGCAAGCTTAATGATTTTGTGAATCGCTATTCCTGTAGTTTTTTAGTTATTATGTTATGAAAACTCACAGAAGGATTTTCTTTGCTTCCACCCTATTCACTACAACATCCTGGAACTGATAATGAGCTACAGTTGCATAACGATAAAATGGTTGAAGGAATGGATTTTGCGAAACCTGAAGAAAGAAAATCATTATGTGATGGTTGTATTATGGGTAAGCAACACCGTACACCGTATCTTAAAGAAATCTCTGGTAATGACACTGAAGCTCTTCAAATTATACAGAGTGATGTATGTGGTCCAATGAATGTTCAATCTCTTAGACAATGAGATTACTTTCTTACCTTTATTGATGATTTACACATATTTACTTCATGAAACAGAAATCGGAAGTCTTAGAGAAGTTCAAAGAGTTTGTGAACATGACTAACAAGGAACACTACTAGTAAACAAGTTAAGATATTGCGTTCTGAGGATTATGGAGAATATTCTTCGAAGATGTTCTCTGAATGCTTAGGGAGGATACGAATTATATACCAAACAACTGTACCGATGAACCCTGCTCAAAATGAGGTGAGTGTCACATGAACCGTACCATTGTAAAAATAGCTAGATCCATGATTTACCATGCAAAAGATCCGATGAATTTCAAGGCTGAAGCAGTTTGCACAGCATGTTGGAACTTTTTTTGTTCCGTGCACTGGCTCGATCTGTACGATTAGACACAGAGAATAAACACAAAATGTATGATGATTAAAAAGATCTATTTACAATATGTACAATTGATAGGCCAATACCTAATATTGACTAAATGAAATGCAAAAGTTCTTAGATATATTTATATCTTGTCTTGACGATCTGAACAAACTGACTTATTCTGGTTATTTATTGAGGACTGTATTTTTTGAGAAAATGCATATATCCTTACTTATCTCGTATTCCCTTGTTTCTTTATGTTTCACGGGTTTCTCTCTGATCCTTACATTCTATTTCATTTTCAACAATCCTGAAATCTTGGACTTTCAACAATCTAGCAATCTAGGCAATAAATCAAATTAATATCATGGGTCCTTTCTCGACAAAACAAAAGAACAACAACAAAACATTAAACATAATAAATTGTTCAGTCTTTAAGTCTATAATTCTCAACACAGCAGTTTATTTGCATAATCATTTTTTGACATTAGGGTCTTCGACCTCAATGCTCAGAGATATAGTAACTTGGAACTGACAAAGTGCTACCTGAGAAATGAGTCGGACAAAAGAGAAACTGCAATGAGAGAGTCCTTGAAGTTGAAAATGGGACTTTCACACCACTTGTCTTCTTGACCAATGGGGCAATGGGAAGAGAGTGTACTGTCTTCTACAAAAGACTTTCGGAAATGATATATGACAAACGATAAATTCCATTCAGCGTAGCAACGAACTCTATCCAATCAAAATTATGTTTTTCTTTGCTGAGATTGACGACCAGATGCATTTGCGGGTCACATTCGAGAAGAGTTGGAGTAGATGGCATTGAACCACTTCCTATTATCGCAGCTATTCATGCGTGAATTGGGATGTTGCTCCATTACAATATTTCATTTATTTTATCCTAATTTTATTCTATGTTTACAAGAATTTCAGAATAATTAGGATTTACGATTTTAGCATGTAACTAATATTTTAGTGTAATTAAATTAATTGCATACTTTAAAGATGATGATGATGATGATGCAGTAAAAAATCAAAGTGCTACCGTGCCTCTTCAAAACAAAACACAATTTGAATGCTGGTTCAATGAAAAACCGAACATTGCAAATCTCAAAGTTTTGTATGCTTAGCATTTGCTCGTATTCCAGATCATCATCAAAAGAAATTTGAAGCAAATTCTCGACAAGTTATTTTTGTTGGTTTTCCTGAAGTAACTGAAGGCTACAATAAGTATGATATCAATAATCATCGATTTATTCATAGTCGAGATGTTATAATTTCTGAGAACAACTTTCATGATTTTAAAAATGATAGATCTGAAGATTCTTTCCATTACCAGTGGTAAGAATGAAGTTTGTAGTCGCTCCGTAATGAAGGTTAAAAGTAAAGCTGATGGTTCAGTTGATAAATTCTAGGCACGTTTGGTGACACAAGGCTATTCTCAAGCATATGGAATTGACTATCAATAGGTATTTTCACCTGTTATTAGCTATAATTCCATAAGAACTTTACTAGCATTAGCTAATAGTTATGATTGGGAAATAGACCTAGACAGTGAAGTTTGCATGAAGCAACCTAAAGGTTATATTGATGAAAATAAACCTTATTATGTCTGTAAACTAAAAAACAGCATTTATGGTATCAAACAAGCTGCTTGTTGCTGGAATTTAGCTATAGACAGTTATCTTCAATCTCAAGGTTTTAAAAACAGTGATGCTGATTCATGTACATACAGGTTGGCCCAAAAAAGGGAACAACAAGCTTAATAATTTATAAATAGTTGTTTATTAAGTAGGAATGTCATGAAATTTATACCACATGATATTCAACTCGAGCAAGATATTTCAGGGAAATATAACAATGATATGGGTTAGCATCTCTAAATAAATTGAAAGACATACTGTAACAAAAGAATCTTTAAATCAAATAATATGTTCAAAATGCCCTCCTTCCAGCTTAATACACTTCTCTAATTTGACTAGCCATTCATTAATAACCCTGACAATTTCGTGCTGGGATAATGATTTCCCCTCAGCCATGATTACCGTCTGCAGTGATGGAATATTATGAACGTTGTTTACTTGCACATTCAAGAGCTTTTTTAAAGAATCCCAAATCGAATAATCCAAGGGGGTTTAAATCAGGGCTATTTGCCAGAAAAATCAGGGACGTTAACTTCTACAAAATCCTTAGTAGAGCGAAATCCTGGATTGTCGATTTTCAGCCAAAACAGCAGATTTTGGGACATCATAAATTTTTTTGTCTAATTGCACCGAGATGGAAGCTCTTAATTAAAAGATATTACTACACAATATTGCATGTGAGTTGAATATTACTTGGTTTTAATTGAATAAAATTCCTCCTTGAGAAAAATTATTAAGAAATTATTTACCTAGAGGGGTCCCTATTTGGGCCACCCTGTATATAAAATCCACTGAAAAAGTGAATGGAAGAGTTGATTTTTTTATAATTGCATTGTATGTTAATGACATTTTGTTGTTCTCAAATGATGATGCGATTTTGAATCAAGAAAACAAGCACTTAGTGAGAAGTTTGCAACTGTTGAACAAGGAGATTAATTCTTGGTATTTCTGTTACAAGGGACAGAGAAATCAAGTTTTATCAATTAATCAACCAAAATATTTGGAATCAATTTTGAAAAGATTTAACATGGAGAACTACAGACCTGTTTCTATACCTTGGGAACCTGGTCAAAAATTTCTTAAATTATCAGAAGACAAAGAAAAGTTTGATGCTTAATTATATAAAACTGCTATTGGTTGTTTAACATATGCAACAATTACAACGCCTCCAGATAGTGTTGCTGCAGTTGATGTCTTATCCTGGAAAAGATCACTGGCAAGGTGTTAAACGTATCTCACGATACATCAAAGGCACATTGAATTATGGTTCGAAATATTCAAATAATGGAAATAACATGCTATCTGGTTATTCAAATGCTGATTTCGCTGGAGATCCCAATACATGTCGTTTTACCTCAGGATAAATTTTTCAGATTAAAGGCAATACAGTAAGTTGGTGTAGCAAAAGGCAAGTCACAGTAGCTAAATCATCAACCGAGGCAGAATATGTTGATCTCATTATTTCTACTCAAGAAGCCATATGGCTTAGACAATTACTTGCAGATCTCAGATTTGAACAGACAAGGCCTACAGTCATAAATGAAGATAATTAAGGGTCAGTTAGTTGAAATTTCAAGAGACCCAAAATTTCACAACCAAACTAAGCATATCAATGTTTCATTTCATATTCTTTGGAGAAAAGGTCAACTCAGATATTATTTCTGTGAAATACTGTAAAATACTCAAGAAATGATGGCTGCTGTGATGACCAAAGGTCTTACTCAGGTTACATTTGAAAGTTCTTACTGAAGTCTGCAGCATGGTCATAAGCCTGGGTCAGACTGCAGCAACAAAAATAATCCTTCATGCCAGGGAGATTAAGTAGGGAGAGGAAACACGCACTGGTGGATGCGAGCAATGTGTGATGCGCCTCCTCGCAGCGCAGCACGCTTTTGCTGTTTATCAAGTCAGGAAAATGGCGGAGAACTGGCTGGCGAAGGACTTCCACTTGGATTGGATTTTCTTGAGGTGTGTATCATCCATATGTTTTTTGAAAATAAACTTAATCTTGTATTGCTATAATTTTTCAAAATTGTTAGTTAAAAGGGCCCTAGAGTAACGAAAGCGATATTTCTTAATCATTTAACATTGGTGACAAGTTAGGCCAGCTCATTTTGTCTGTTCTGGCATACGCTAGCGAACCAACACGCACAACTCTGGTGGATACGCACTACTCTGGTGGTATATTTTTACGTATGGCAGATTATATTGCTAATAGAATCGTATTTAGAGGCAGTATCATGGAATAATGATCGCTGTTGTAAACTGTATAAACATTTCAGTGATTTACATATTTTTGTATCATCAAAAATGCAATTTGTCCATTTGTGACTTTAATAATTGTACAGTATGTAATTTCTTCATTAAATCAGACCAAGGGTAGCTGCTGATCTTGGAGTGTTTGACGGAAGAATTTGAATTATAAAACCAGGTCTGGCCACCTCTGGCCACTTAGAGTTATAATATTGCTCGAAGACTTTTCTGACCACGTGCCACTTCAATTATCTATCACAACTATCACAAATTCCTTGCCAGGTTAGAATTTTTAAATGATTCGGAACCAAACAGATACGTCTGCAAGTCTTTTAGATTTCTCTGCAACCAACATGAGTTTGATGGCTTGAACTGGGTTTCTAAAGCATGTGATTTACGAAACAGATACGGTGTTCTATCGACTGATAACGGTTCTTCTATCAAGACTAAGGTTAGAAACTATTTCGCAAATTTGATCATGTCTAGTCTGAACGAGCATCTAAAAGAAAATAAAAAACTCTCGACCTACGCTGAATTAAAGTCCGTATTTAAATTTGAAAGTTATCTTGATTCGATAAGTGATTTTAAAAGGAGACAATCTCTCTAAGTTAAGAATGAGCGCACAATTTAGAAATTGAAGTTGGAAGATTCGGTAAGAACAAAATACCTAGGGAAGAAAGATATTGTAACTATTGCACAACACTCGGTAACAATGTTTTAGGGGATGAGCTTCATTTTCTTATGTTGTGTCCATTTTTTGATGAAGAAAGAACAGAGCTTCTCGAGAAAGTAGAACGTCTTTATCCCTCAGTTAGTCATTTAAGTGTTAGGAACAAATTTATTTGGCTACTTAGCCAAGAAGATCTGAATTGTCTTCAATTTGTTTCATCTTTTATATGGAAAAGTTTGAAAACGAAAACAGAAAAACTTCAAGTATCCTAGAGTAGGTTTAAATGATTTATATTTTGTACCAGTATATTGCAAAACCTTTATTGATTCTGTAGTTTTGTTTAATTAACGTTGATTAATTTATTTCATTGCTTCAGTCTTTGAAAGTTAAATAATGTAGGTAATCGTAATTATGTATCATTTTATTTTTTATTTACATCCTACGTTGTATGTGTTCTTTAACCACAGTAGAGTAAACTAATTCATTTCAGATTAGAATAATTATTATGTATGTATTTAGGTTAGAGGCCTACTTGGCCTAGATACCTTGAATTAAAAAAAAAAAAATATGCTGTGTGTCTTTCTGATGTGCTGCTGGAGAAACTTCCCTGGTAGAACTTGAAGCTGGAGGACATATTATTTGGACTGCATGAACATCAAGGATACTTTATTAAAATCAAATATGCCAGTTTACATGAAAGAAAAATTTCCTAATCTGACAAAAATGTTTTTTGAGTTTTTATCATTGTTTATTTTTTCTGTTTACTGTATGATATGAGTATTATTGTTGTTTTAGTAGTCTTTGAGTAGTACAAAATTTCAATATTGCAATATTGTTGTGTTATGTTTGATCCTATTGTGATAATGATTGTCCTTGTTTACTTAGCAATTTATTAAGTATGAATTGGAATTTTCTTACATATTATATATATTTGCCATGTAAGTACAGTAGATAGAGCATCTGAGGAAGGTGTAATAGCTGTTGTAAAATATAATGTAAGCAACAAGAACTGGAATCACCAGGCTCAACATGACAAGCACATGTTACATTTGACCAGCTTTCAGATGTTCACTAAAAATTCGAAATACCTTGAATTTTTTCTTAAATCATTTTTCTGTTAAATTTATTAACTTTTTACATCACCTTCAAACAACTCTACAAACCAAGACTTACAAATTAAAAAATTTCCCAACAAAACAATTGTGGAATGTATTTCAAACAATAATAGTAGTGTAATGTAACCTCTCCAAAAGTGGCTCTAATGACAATCAAACAATTTGCTTTCTTTGAAGAGCTTTACATTGTGGAATGTGTTAATAAGTTGAAAATACTTGTAATATTCGTCTTACAATATTCAACAAAATGCCATTGAAGGAAGCTGACTGAATCCCATTAAGAATATATTCGTCAAATTTACGCATATTTTGACCAAAAAGTTCTCAATTTTAGAATCAGATGAAAGTGATCTTTTACTTGAAGTTGTTAAGTTATTTTTTTAGTTTGTGTTCTGTGAACAAGATTCTAAGCATCTGAGTGAGAGCAAGGTGTAAGCAAACGAATTTCAGTGATGGCATTGTATAAGAGTCCTGCGCCTGGTTTTCGAAGTATAATTGACAAAATCGTAGATTCAGAGGATAGCTATTCGTTCATGTTGCCATGTATGCCAAAACCATTTGGAAACATGAAAGAAATGCCACAAGCTAGGGCAAATTTGCTTTGAGAAGCTAAGATTAACCCTTGAAATGGAGAAAGGCTCGAAGAATGTTGCTGAAGCAGAAATATTTAGCCCCCGTCTCTGATTTACCATGATTTAGTTGATTAGATGATATTTTACCCCCACCATACTGAAAACCTCCCACCGTACTCAGAGATATCCCCCCACCATACAAAATATCTGCCACGGCAATCATGATGCCTCCCCACGGCAATCTTGGTATCCCCCCACAGGCATCATGGTATCCCTCCACCGTACTGAATATCCGCCATGGCAATCATGGCATCCCCCCACCGTACTGAACATCCGACACCGTACTCCAAGATGCCTCCCCCAAGGCAATCATGGTATCCCCCACAGTCATCATGGTATCTCCCATCATACTGAATATCCGCCATGGCAATCATGGTATCCCCAAACCGTACTGAACATCTGCCACCATACTGCATATCTGCCACTGTACTGCACAGACATTACATGGGGTGCTTCAGTGTAAATTGCATAAAGTATTGTTGCATGAGACATAATCCTGGCGATTATTTAAGTGAATATATAAAAGAATTTAGATATAGGGACCATCTACACTAGCAACTTTCTTACATTCTTCTGCGGATTATGCAAATTAATACCTTTTAATTAATATGATTTTAGTCAATTTTCCTTACTTTTTTCACAAGTAAGAAACAAAGGGCCAACCAATTAAGTTAGGAATGCTCGAGCATCCCTTATTTTAAAGTATTCTGTTTTCTTAATGATTTCTGTCATCGCAGATTAAAATTTTCACAAACTCTGTATTGTTGGGGAGATGAATTTGAGTAAGTCTGTCAAAATCTTTGTTGATGCACAGGAGCGTGCGTAGAAGCTATTTCCAATTTACAGTTCTAAACAGACATAATGGCGGACAAAACAAACTTTAGAAGCAGGGTGTTTGAAGAGAAAAAGAGGGGAGCATTGAATTGTTATCAAAATTACGCCAGCATCTAAGATTATGAGAGTCAAGGACTGGCTGTTTTGATGGTAGATGAATGCTGGTAAAATCAAAAAGAAGAAATCTGAATGTGAGTATGACGACAGCCATAGGGTAAGGTAATGATGCTGATGTTCTTGGCCTCAGGCTGAGAAGATGGCATTTAACTATGATACAGCAGGCCTAGATATGGGTATGTTTGTGTTGAGAGGCAAGATACCTACTAGGCTTGGCTAACTAAGATGCAATGTACATGGTAGTAGAAAAGGTGAGATAATATTAAAAGACAAAATGAGCAGGTAACTCAAAGCCAGTACTAGAGAAGAATTAGAAACAACTATAAACCTCACAAATTTAAGGTCAGGTGCAGGTCTGCTTAAACAGAAACATTATGACACAGCAACTCTCATAAATAGTTTTTGAGCTTGTGAGCCTTGTTATAAAACACATGGGCTATAAAATACCCAATGTTGTGTTGTAATTACAAAACAAGAAAGAAACCAGTAATACAGATTAATGAAGATGTCTTAACAATAATACAATCAATTAGGTCACTGGACTGAGTCTGAACCCTACCTATTGACCTGCCTAGCCTGGGTAGCCCTTGAAGGAGTTGTTATTTCTCCTGCTCGTATAGCTCAAAATAGCTTCTTGGGTTGCACAAGCATCTTCACTACGTCAAGGTCTCAATCTATGAAGATGACTATTTACAAACAAGAACAAAACAACACCTTAACTGGTGAACAAAACAAGAAAACAAAACTAATATTTACAAATCCAAACAGAAATTCATATATAGATCATAGATATATCAAGGACATGTACAATTTTTACAAGACTCAATTCCAGTTTTTAGTATTATACAATTTGACCACTCCATTTATTTAAAGACTCAAGTCTGAAGGAAATTGATTCCTGCTATGTGTCGGTTGAATTGACACTTTGGGAAGCAAACCACTACTCAAATATAAAAGGAGGTGCTTGCACATCCTCATCTAATTTACCTTAACACCCACAATGCGGGCTAACAGTTGTACCAGTTTAGCCTTGGAAAGACAAGATAAAACTCAGCTGTATTTTTACCTTGCAGCCTGATACACACAGAGCAAGTAGTACCAAATTAGCATTGGCAAGACAAGATTATTCTTTCCAAGAATTCACCTTTGGAACTGCAATCACCTGACCTCCACTGACCTGAACTTTCGCTAGAGTCCATGGAGATTTCCGGGATACAGAGGAGGACTAACCTGATCTAAAGTCTCTTCACCATGTGACATATCCACCTCATTTGAAAAGTTCCAATCTACTTGTCCTAATGTTATGTCAAAGATATTTTCTGCAGTCAAATATCTGATCATATTCTTTTGCTTGGAATAGTGCTCTGGCAAAGACCTCATCAAATGCTCCATCTACAGGGTTCAAATAATGAATAGTCCTCTGAAATATCTGATCATATTCTTTTGCTTGGAATAGTGCTCTGGCAAAGATCTCATCAAATGCTCCATCCACTGGTGGTACTTTGTGAAGCTGCCCCTTTGCATATTGATACCCAATCTCTCTTGAAATTTTAAAATTGGGAATTTCATTGTCAACAATTGCCTTCAAAGAAATATTGGGAAGCTTTCTGATTTAATCTATGTACATATGAAAGTATATATGGCCATATAAGAGCAAAAATGCTTTTTTACAAACTTGGGTGTTGGACAGATTCCCATAACAATCAACAAGGCTGGGTAAAATGCCATCTTTGCAAGCATCTGCAAACACAGTAAAGGGCTAATGGTCTAGTTATATGCCTTAAACCTGTGTCATTTCCTTTATAGATACTAAGAACACCAAGACTTTCAATTTCTTGTGCAGTATTGGCAAAGCGTTCAGATGAGGATAAATTATCATATAGACAATCAACATCAATATAGGAACTCATTCTTATCTTAATGAGCAAAACTCTTCAACATTGTCACTTTCCTTTGGCTTCTTAGTAGGATTTCCTGTTTTAACATCTACTAATTTATCACGGACTGCACAGTATAGGTGTATATTATAGCTGTTTGTCATGTCTTTCAGCAGTTGATGCTTTAGTAATAAAATGGTCACATTGTCTGCTTCTGGACAATTAATTACAATTGTGGAGTTGTGGGCTGCATTTGAGTTATTGTCAAGAAAGCTCTTCACGGAAAAAAACACTACTGTGTCTGCTTCAGGGTGACAGCAGCTGCAGTTATCTCCAGACAGAGTTATCTTACCACACGCATCTACTGTGTAAGCTACAAATATGCCAAAATAACAACCTATGAGAACATGCGTGAAATTAGGTGGCAGGCGTTTTGACTTTAGGTATTAGATGTTCTGACAATATCTGACATAGGATGTAATGATCTTATTGCTACCATTGTCCCTGTCAAGCCAACAAGAGCTATACCCTTTAAGAGCTATACCTATACTCATTGACAGTAAAGCTTGTATAATGTATAGGAGAAATAGGGACTGAAGTTCTAGTCACTTCTGTGCAGCCTTTGGTTTCATCTGCTCTACTATCAAACGTTTGAATAAGGGTGAAATGTCTACCCCTATTTCCAAATTTACGTGCAACAGGAACCACTGTTTGAAGGAAACCGCAGATTTCTGATAAATTTTAGTATGTAGAAACAGACGATAAATAGTGACTTTTCCATTTGATTTTTTAATTCCAAAAAGACATAAACGGTTATTTAGACATAGCCAGTTAATTCGACATAAACATGAATAAATAAATAATTAATTATCGACTAGTCCATTTTTTTTTCTCTAAGTACGTTTGAACCTATCGCAGGTGGAGATCAAAAGAATTGCAAGCTTTACTAAGAATAGAAAAATCACCAGGAGACGCAGAATGGCCTGTTTCATCCATATGGTCGAGAATAGCTGAGGGATTGCATTGATGTTTTCACCACGTTTATTGACACCCAAATGTTCTCTACATCGTATGGCAAGGTTGCGGGAAGTTTTCCCGTAGTACAAGGCATTGCAGCCACGACACTTAAATTTGTAAACGATATTAGAGCAAAAGCATCTTCAAAGTTTTTATAAAGCCATGTTGTCATTTCAGATTTTTTGGCAAAATACAAGACCCCATCATTTTTAAGAAGCTGCAATGGCTTGCAGTCATCTGACAAAGTAACCTACATGCCAGTTGGTTGTAACAAGAGTGACAACATTACTTTTACTTGTTTGCTTGCGTGATTTAGAGCAGCTTTTTGTTGCTGTGAAGTGATAGACATATGTACTGTCAAAATTTCAGAAAATTTTGGGTTTTTGCAATTGCCAGCCATTGTCCTGCATTATCTTAACGGATGTAAATTTGTCTACACGGTCATTACCTATGTTTGTAGCACTTAATCCCTCAGGGTTCAAAACTGTGTCTTTTGAATGCATTGAATACAATAAGCTGTTTCTTTCAAGGCCTGACATAATTTTTTTGTAGACCTTTTCTCCAACATGCCCTCAACCGTATCATTGAATCTGCTCTAAAACGATGGATTGATGCCTTAACTTTTTGGTTTATAAGGGATAGTTGTTCCTTTGGATTTTTATGGCAAAGCTCATGCTCTTGGATCATGGAAGACTTATTCAGCACGTTTTCAACAGTGACAAATTTGAAACAATTGTTGGCACTGTTGTTGAACAGAGCCTCTAAACTCTGATCTTGTGGGCGGCAGTGACCTGGCTCTGATGACTTGTTAGCAACCATGTAAGTTTAACATGTCACGAACATGGTAACAGAGGGCTGGCCCATAATTAACACCTCTTGTTGTAAACTGCAGAGGAATTATGAGCTTCATGAAAAGTAGATCTAGATTGAAGTCTCCAGATAGATATTTGAGCCTCAAGGAGCCTAAGAACAGCCAAGCTATCCTCAAAGTGGTAGCTGGAAACTAAAGATAATGCAGGCAGGTTTTCTGAATGCAGGCAGGTTTTCCGAATTACTCACTAAAGGCGGAACACACCATACAAACCATAACTTCATCAAAAGCACCCAAAACCACCCAAAATGTCCAATTTAATTCGAATCATATATTAAGTTGCAAAAAATTTTTTGAAAAATCCCCCGAAATTCTGATGGTCTTTGAAATTTTATTCTAACTCTTAAAATTCTACTTTCGTCTTTCGACTTTTTGTTTATATAAAAAGCTGTTAGCTACATCGCTGCAGTCGGAAAAGCTTTTTTTGTTCACAACAATTTTTTAGTATTGTATTTGAGCGTGAAGTTTGAGAGATAAGATACACAATCCTGGACAACGTGTTTCATTTCAATGTCTCAAAATATATTGCAAGAAAGACTACATCACAACTTAATCTCAGTAATGTAATCTTGAAGGCTGTGCTAAGACCAAAATGTCACAATTTGTATATTTGGTCGTGCAATAATCGTGCAAAAAGAATTTCTCACGTCTCACGAATTTTCGATAATAATAAAACAGTCAAGATTTTATCAGGGTTTTAAAGCTGCAAGTGATTGAATTAATTTCTCAGAGATGCGGGCAAAACATTTAATCCAAAAATAAGTAACAAAGCGCATTGTTTGTGTTATTGACCCAAACGGAAAAGATAATCTACTACATAGCGATGATATTTTGGTTGAATCTGAGTGTTTCGAGGGTCTTCTGGCCCCAATAATGAAAAATAACTAACTTTAGATAGTTTTAGGTGGTTTTTATGTGGTTTTAATCCTATTATGGGTCGTTTTGGGTGATTTTAGCTGGTTTTGGGTTGTTTGGGTGGTTCTGCATTGTAGTAAGTAGAATGCATGCTTCTACATGCTTCTGCAGAACAAAAGATTCAATGATTCAATGTACGTGTAGTGAGAACATAATATATGGCCACAATCAAAATGAAAACTTGTTGAAGCCGAGATAAAATTGAAATTTTAACAAACTTTTGATTCTCAAAAAATTTATAAAAATATGGCATGCACTACCTGGGCAGAAAGGACGTCGATCAAAAAAAGCCTTTCTTGTGTAATCGAACAATGGGTAATAACAAGGGGGTAATCTAATTTGCATTTAAGGAGCTTAGTAATATAGACTAGCTTATGCTTGGCTGAGACCACTACCTTGTGAGGACCACACCCTTTCATGAACTCCGCCAATAACAACTTCCACCTCAAAGGCATTATGCATTGAAGTGACTATATTTGCTGTTAATGTGAATTAGAATCATAATCCAAATCTTTATCTTAACCCTATTTGGTATGGGCTATTTTTTGCCTCTTTAAGTATGGGGAGGGGCTTTTGGCCCCCCTAGTTATCTCAGCTGCTATTTGTCTGATTGAGATGAAACTTAGTAGACATGTGCAAGTACCCAATTGCAACTAATTAACTCTATTGTTTGCTAATTAGTCACGTGACACGTTGCCTAGCAACCATTTAGAGTGTGAAATTATGACTATTTCATCTACGTTGCCGAAAATCAAGCTAAATCGGACTAAAATAGGTAAAAGGCACTGTAAATGTTAAATCTCTATAGAAAGTAAACTTTTTCTATCATTTAAGCTAATTATCAGCTAATTGCTGTTTCTTGTCAACTTTTATAAGCGTTTATGATGAGGAAAAATTTTTTTGCTTACTCAGCATTTTGGAAAACGTATATAACAAGCTTTATTTTCAGTAAAAATCTTCAAAAGGATAGTTTACACTGCGTTATGCATGACTCAATCCAAAAATTTTAAAAAATTGCTAATTAGGCTAATTAACAACATTAATTAAATTGATCACGTGACAAGTGACAAAATTTGCCAACAATATCAAAAACATTCAAATGATATATCAAATGATAGCTCTCGCCAAGAGAAGTCCAACCATATGTATATTTCTTTTATATGTGATAATTATTGACAGAGATATAGCCGATTGAAGGGTAATTTGCATTACCTGCTTCCAAATATAGACATTTGCTGGTCACGTGACTAAGTCTGCAACACCATAACCCATACTACAAGGTTCCTTGATAAATTCTACGGAAAGTCAGACCCTTACCAAAGCTACTAAGGAGTTCTTGCAGATGATACACAAGCAAAAGTAGGAGGGGGGTGAAAAATGCCCCCCATACTTAATAGGGTTAAACCTTAACCTTGATATAATGTTAAATCTTAGCAATAGTCTTAATTTATGTGTAGATTTAAGACTGTAGACTTAATGTAGATTTACGTCTTCAACTTAAATCGAATCTTTATCTTAACTTCCACCTGAATTTGAATTTTAATCTTAATCTTAATCTTAATCCTAATATTAATCTTCATCTTAATCTTATCCTTAAACTTAATGTGAATGTTAATGTCAATCTTAATGTGAACCTTAATCTTAATCTTGGTTTACATCTTCATCTTAATCTGAATTGCAATCTTAATCTTAATGTTCATATTAACCTTATGTGAAACTTAATTCCTAATCTTAATCTAAATCTTGCTTAAAATGGAACTGAAACCTTAGGCCAATCTTAATCTTCTTCGAGATTGAAAGTTAAATCTTAATCCTGGAATAATTGAAATCTTAATTGCAATATTATTTTATAATTGAATTTGAACATAGATTAAGGTGAAGATTAATGTTAATTTAAGTATAATCAAAGTTGAAACTGAGACTGGTAATTAATGTTATTTTAACTCTTAATTGTCATTTAAAATCAACCTCAGTGTAATCAAAACTTAATCTTTATGTTAATGTTTATCTTGATCTTATCCTGAATCATAATTTAAATCTTGTATTAATCCTCAAGTGGAACTGAAATATGGGTAACAATTTGTACTTGTTGGTAAGCAAGACTGTACTAGACACTGCAAGGGCTGACAGACACAGCAACGTAGGTAAGCTACAAATTATGTTGGAACAAGAGTAACATTATGTAACCCTTTTGGTAAGCAAAGTGAATTGGAAACCGCAAATGCTGGTGAAAGCAGCAACAATAAAGACTTTGCAAATCTCATTGAGACGTCGGCACAAGTTGTAACTTTGGTTAGCAGATTGAATCTGAAATTGCAGTCAGCATTCTATAAATCACGTTGAAATATGGGTAACAATTTGTACTTGTTGGTAAGCAAAACTGTATTGACACTTCAAGGGCTGACGGACGCAGCAATGTAGGTAAGCTACAAATTATGTTGGAAAAAGAGTAACATTATGTAACCCTTTTGGTTAGCAAAGTGAATTGGAAACTGCAAATGCTGGTGAAAGCAGCAACAATAAAGACTTTGAAAATGTCATTGAGACATCGGCACAAGTTGTAACTTTAGTTAGCAGACTGAATCTGAAATTGCAATAAGCATTCTATAAATCACGCTGAAATATGGTTAACAATTTAATGCTTAACAACTTGTTGGTAAGCAAGACTGTACTAGACACTGCAAGGGCTGACAGACGCACCAACGTAGGTAAGCTACAAATTATGTTAGAACAAGAGTAACATTATGTAACCCTTTTGGTAAGGAAAGTAGAACCCAGGACTGGTAGAGACCTCGTGTAGGCCTAGCCACTAGTGAGATGCCGTAGTATTGATTTGTTACTTACTGTTATGTTACTGTTACTGTTATGTTAGTCAAACCTAGTGATTATTTTACATTTATATCAAAACAATGACTAAAAGACAAACCCTGGATCTCAACTAATATCAAAAAGTGTATCACCAAAAAGATCGCTTATATTCATTTTACATAAAAAATAAAACAGCAGAAAATAAAAATAAATATTTGCACTATCATATCATCTTGGTCTCTTGTATCTGCTCTAGTAAAATATCATATTTTAAAGAAGTTTTCAACATTAAATCCACTAGAATAACCAAAATGTGGTCCGTTTTAGGAAATTTTCTAAACCCCAACAAACAAAAAACCAGTAGTGCCATAAAAAACATTGAATATGAGGGTAAAGTTTACAGTGGTGATATTGAAATTGCCAACGCCTTAAATTCTCATTTTTACAGCATTGCTGAGAAAATAAGTTCTAAAATTACTAACTCAAAAGAAGATTTTACAAGTTATCTTTCCGATCGTTTATCAGAAACTTTCTTTCTAAATCCTGAAAGCGAAAATTATATTACTGAGGAAATTCAAGCCCTTAAGACCATGAGGTCACCAGGAGATGATGGAATAAAACCATCAATAAAAAAAGCGCCAGTGCTCTTGTTGCAAAGCCCCTAGCTTACATTTACAACATTTCCCTTTCAACTGGGATTGTGCCTGAATTGGGGAAAACAGCAAAGGTGATCCCAATCTTCAAAAAGGGTGACAAAACGCTTGCAGACAACTACAGACCTATATTATTATCTTGTTTCAAAAAATATTGCAGAGCTTAGTCTCAAAATGTGTCGTTTCTTTTATTCATAAACACAATATCCTTTATAGGCTACAATTTGGTTTTCAGGAGAGCCACTCGACAAAATATGCAATACTTGAACTACTTGAGAACATGTATCAAAACCTTGATTCAGAAAACTTGTGTTTGTGTATTTTCTCGATGTTTGAAAGGTTTTCGGCACAATAGACCATGATATTCTTGTTTTTAAACTTCAGCATTATGGATTTAGAGGTAAAATATACAAATGGTTTTCCAGTTACCTCAAAAACAGAAGACAATATACTGTAGTAGATGGACAAAACTCTGACATAGGTTACATTAAAAAGGGTGTCCCACAAGGATCTTTTCTAGATCCAATATTATTTACAATCTATGTGAATGACATTTCAAATGCTACATTTTTGGAGCCAAGTCTTTTCGCTGATGATAAAAATGTATTCAAATTTGGGAAAGACGTATCAACTTTAGTCCAAGAAACAAATGTTGAGCTCAATAAGCTAAATGAATGGTTCAAAGCTAACAAACTGAAACTCAATACAGACAAAACAAATTACTGCAATTTTCAACCTGGCACTAAAAAACTAGTTCAAAGAAGGAAAGATCCGTGGGGATTTCTGAAGCTTATCAAAGCAAGAACTCTTCTTGAAACCTGAAAGAATATGGGCAAGATTCCTCGCTTAAGGTTCTGAAATAAATTAAAGTGTTTTTTGACCATTTTTCCTCTGAGAGGAAGAAATTCCAAAGACAGGACAAAAGATGTGGGATGCATGATAAATCATGAGAAATAATCGTGGAATCAACAGCAGAAATAATATTCAACTTTTTCAAGAAATCTTAGGAGACATTTACAGCAAGACTTCTGAGTAAAAAAATCAAGTAGTTTTGCATTTTTCCTCCATTTGAAATACTGACAGTATTTTAGGCCAAATGCCTGCTTAACAACATAAACAACCAATTAAGAAAAAACGTCTGCATAGCAAAAGAATCATTGTGCGTGTAGTGTAGTAAACAACATTATCGATGGCCGCCATCAAAATCAAAACTTTTTGAGTCTAGAGAAAATTGAAATTTTAACCAACTCACTGGTTTCAAAACAAAATCTTTAAACAATATCCGGCCAGAAACGGGATTTATTAAAGAAAAAAAGCGCATCTCTAGGTGACCAAGGGTTATGACCCATTTATTGCTCAATCGAACAAGGGGCCATAACAATGGGGCAACCTTATTTGCATTTAAGTGTATTAGCAATAGAGACTTTTTAACTTGATGCCCGCGATACAGGCAAGCTTTTTACCATTACACCCGCGATGTGGGCGAATACTAGTACCAGTTTAGCCTTTGAAAGATAAGATACCGCTCAGTTGCCTTTTAACTTGCAGCCTTCTGAACTTTTGCTAGAGTCCGGGGAGGTTGTGGGATGCCATGGAGAGCTAACCTCCCCAGACTCTAACAAAAGTTCAGAAGGCTGCAAGTTAAAAGGCAGGAAATTAAAAAGCAGCCGAGTGGTATCTTGTCTTTACAAGGCTAAACTGGTACTAATGTTCACCCGCATTGTGGGTGTCAAAGTAAAAAGTTTGCCCACATCAGGGGAGTCAAGATAAAAAGCTAGTCTACTTCTAATGGTAAACATATAAGTGAATTGATAAAAAGGTATTAAATTCTGGACAATATAAACCCTGTGAGGAATCGAATTCTCCCCAGGGAACCTTAATATTTTTTCCATAGCACAGCCGTTGTCATCTTCATCATTATCATCATCACCAACACCACCAAAATCATCATCATCATCATCATAGTTACCATCACAGTCAAAATTATCATTATCGCCATCATCAGCCATTACATTATAATCACCATCATAATCATCATCATCATCATCATCATCATCATAATCATCACAATCATCATCATCATCATCATTGTTGTCATCATTGTCACCATCACAACCATTGTTATTTTCGTGTCATCAAAATCAGAATCATCATCATCATCATTATAATAGAAAAGCTGAAGGTCAAATATAAGCCAAGTTTATAAAACAAAACCTTGGGTGGGATAGTGAGCCAGTGAGTCATGGAGGTGAAGGGTATCTCTGAATGTGTTCCATCAACTTGAATTCTAATCCCAACGCAACAAAAATTTTGTATGCTCTGTCTGCACTCAAAAATCCTATAATTAACAGCCAAAATAGAAGTCAAACAGTTAGATGGTAAATGCTCATTGAAATTTTTTGCCATCAAATTTCCAGATTTACTGAGAATATTCAAAACGCTTTTGTGTCAACTTTAGAGGCAAAATTCTATTCCTATCTCATCACAGACTTTAATTTTAAATGTCCTTCATGAAAAAAAAATATCTCAATATATCACAACGATTTTCCTTTTGTGTGTTTGTGCTCTGAATTTCCAAAGGAACATTCAACTTGAAAGCCGAAAAATTCATGGCCTATTAGTAGTGTTTCATATGCTTTGAAACAGTAAAACACAAAATTTAGAGTGGTGATTTATGGAAATAATCAAAGCAAGAACTCTTCTTGAAAACGGAAAGAATATGAGTAAAATTCCAAAATTGCTTTGACCTCTGAAAACGGGAAAATATACTTACTAAAAATGCAAAACAACCCAAAATTGCCCAAAACCAGCCAAAAGCACTCAAAAGAAACCATAACTTGATGAAAAGCACACAAAACCACCCAGAAAGGTCCAAATTCACCTCGAATAATTTTTTAAGTGGCAGAAAATCCTTGAAAAGTCACCAAAAAGTCTCATGTTCTTTGAAATTTATTCTTAACTCTTAAAATTCTATTTCTGTCTTGGGACTTTTGTTGACATAAACAGCTTTTACATCGCTGGAGTTGGAAAAGCCTTTTTTGTTCACAGCAGTACTGTAGTATTGTATTTGAGTGTGAAGTTGAGAGATAAGACAAAATCGCATTCTGCCAATAAATATACCATTGGGAAAGGTATCCATTGTCTGGAAAGCCTGTTTCATTTTCATATCACAAAATATCTTGCAAGAAAGACTGCATCACAACTATATCGGAGTAATGTAATCGGTGGAGGCTCTGCTACAACAAAATTGTCACAATTTGTATTGATGGTCATGCGATAATCGTGCGAAAGAAAAAACCTCACCTCTCACAAATGTGCATTAATCAAAAGTTCTTTAAGATTTTTGTCGAATCCAGGCTTTTAGAGCTGCAAGTGATTGAATAAGATTTATTCTGAAAATAAGTAAAAGCACATTGTTCACGTTATTGGCCCAAAGGGAAACGATGATTTACTACACATGGATGATATTTTGCTAAAATCTGAGTATTTTGAGGGTCTTCTGGCCCGTAATCACATTTCTAGGTGCCCCAGGACTGGAGCCTTTCGTGCACAATTGAACAATGGGCCATGACAATGAAGCAACCTGATTTGCATATAAGCAGTTTAGTAACAGAGGCTAGCTCTTGCCCATCTAAGACCACCAACTTATGAGGACCAGCACCTCCGATGAACTCTGCCAATAACAAGTTCCATCTCAAAAGGATTGTGCATTGAAGTGGCTTTATTTGTTAATCTGGATTAGCATCATAATCTGAATCTTGATCATAAACATTGATCTTAATCTTAATATTAATCTTAATCTTAGCCTTAGTCTTAATCTTAGTCTTTATCTTAAATTGAATATCAATCTGAACTTCTACCTGAATTGAATCTTAATCTTAATCATGATCTTAATCTTAATCTTAATTTTAATCTTTATCTTAATTTTAATCTTAACCTCAATCTAAATGCTTTTTGGAAACTTAACCTTAATCTTGATTTTCATCTTTATCTTAATCGGAATTGTAATCCTAATTTTAATGTTCATATTACCTTATATGAAACTTAGTTCCTAATCTTAATATAAATCTTTCTTGATAGGGCAACTTTTCGTCGCATGTCAAGCTGCCGTGCGGACGTGTTTGAGAGAGCTCCGAAATGCAAACTTATAATCGGAAATTACGTATGCTTTATTAAACTCAGTTACTTTTACTTTATCATTTGCTTAACGGTTACAATCTACGAACTCATTTATGAAATAAATAGTCTAAAATATTCATCTATCAAAAATTGCAAGCAAAACTGTTGATCCTGAGAAATTAAATGAGGGGCTTGAGAAACGACTGGAGCAGATAATTTTTAAGATGATTGACATGAAAACTGATTTTAGCAAATATCAGGAAGAAAAACGCAGAGCTGAAGGAAATAATGAAAGAAATGAAATGTAACATTCCAAATCTGGAACGAGAAAACGATGCTCTAGAGGAATATGGTCGCCAAGATACCTTAGAGATTGGTGGATCCGGTGTCTAAATGGAGAAAATACAGAAGAAGTTGTTATCGACATCGAAAAATATAGGTATTGAAATTGAAAATCAGGATATTCCAACCTGCCATCATATGACAAACAACAAAAATGCGGCTATTATCTGTAAGTTTGTTTAAGTTTGATGATATAATGAGTCAACGAGATGAAATGAAATCTCTGACAGTTTCTGATCTTGGCTTTCCTTTTCAATTAATGGGAATAGTAGAAACATTTTCTTAAATGAATTGCTCACCAGACGCTCAAAGGCCCTTTTCAAAAAAGTCAAGGATAAGCAGAAAGAGTTGAACTTGAAATACGCCTGGTCGAGCCAAAATTAAAGATTGCAAATGAAGGAAACATAACCAAAAGAATGACTGAAATTGTTTAAATTGGTCTCAGACTGCTTACTCCAACTTATTCCTATGCTCACCAGGTTATACTTTACTTATAATGATTTTTTATTTCTTAAACATACAAATACAGATACCCCTAAATACCCCCTCTAAGACAACAAGAATGACAAAACTATTTGCCCAAAATGCAATTAAATCTCATCTGATAATCAAGACAGTATCCAGTGTGATCCTGTATGGATTCACCTAAAGTGTTGTGCTTTAACCCGCAAAACTTTTCTAGAATTAGGAAACAATCAAGATTCAAACTGGTTTTGTAAAAAATGCTTAGCTGAAGCTTTACCCTTTACAAAAGTTTCAAATCATAAATTCTTAGTTATCAATGCTACCGGGAACAACCAAATTTTGATAAAACGTGTTTGATTTGTGACCGATGTGTGAATTACATTGAAAAGACACTACCTTATTGTTGTAAACAATTTATCCACATCAGGAAATGCTATTGTTTATCTGAAAAGGAGATTATCGACTTAGGCGGTAATATTAAACAATGGCTTTGTAAAAGCTGCCACAATGACTCTTTCCCTTTCAATTGTGCTGAAAATCACGAGATCTTATCTGATAATTTTAATTCAAACGAACATTGTTCTTTTCACAACAGATTTAACAGACTTCTATAGTCTGGAAACTATAACTCAACTCAATCTGAATAAAATAAATATAAACAAATTTCACCCTAAAATTGATAATGATATTGATCATAACCTAAATTGAAGTTCAAATTTTAAATATTACACTATACATGAATTTCATAAATTATGCAATAAATTAAATCAAGGTAAATCACCGTTATTTAGTCTAATGCATACTAATATTTGTTCACTGAATAAATATCTTGAGAATTTAGAACTATTGACAACATCATTAGAACATAAATTTGATGTTATAGCTGTATCAGAAACATGTTTATGGAAAAAAAACGAAGAACTGTTAGTAATCTTTCGTTTCCAGGATACCAAAGTATCATGGCACCCTAGGAAAAGGTTTAAAGGGAGGATGTGGTTTCTTGGTTTCAAATGAACTTTACTATATTCCTAGAGCAGCTTTAGATATTTCTCACACAGCTAATGAATGCTAGTTTTAAGGCAACTGGATAGAGGTTAGGTCTTAAAATGACAAAAGCTCTCTAATTGCAGTTATCTATCGTCACCCAAGTAAGAGAAATGATCACAAATTCTTAGAATACCTAACAAATACTATTTCAAGAAAGATTCGAGAAGAAAAGAAAACTATTTTCATTACAGGAGACTTCAACATAAATCTTTTAAAAATTGACTCTGATGAGTACACAGAGAGTTTCTTAAATCTAATGCTTTCTAACTTTTTCAACCCCATATTCTTCAGCCAAGCAAAGTTGTTCATCACAGCAAACCATCGCTTATTGATAAAATTTTTTTCAATTCTATTCATCCTGAAACTTTTAGTGGGAATTTGATTTCAAAACTATCTGATAATATGCCTAATTTCATTTTCCGCAAAAACATGCAACTAAAATCCATGAAAGACAAAAGGGGATTTTTTGGAGAATTTCAACCCTGAACTGAATGTGAACGATTTAAGAAAGATAAATCTTGAGTCGTCCATCAGTTCAACACATAGAGCATATGAGCAATATGATGTATTTCATGAAAAATGGTTTAACACCATTAATAAGCAGGTTCCCTTGAAACCAGAATCAAAGAAAGCACATAAACAAAAATTAAAACCATGGATAACTAAAGGAATTTTAAAATCAATCTCAATCATAAATAAATATTATAAGAAGTTTCAAAAAAAAACCCTGTATATATAGAAAATATAAGAATTATAGAGATCTTATTAATAAGAAAGAGTAAATAAAGTTACTATGCTTCATATTTTGTAAATTTCAAAACAATAGTATAAAACTCTGGTCTGGAGTCAAGGAAAAAATGAATGCAAACAATGATATTAATAATAATGTGAAACATAATCTAATGATCAACGGAAAAGTAACATCTGATAGCAAAAATGTTGCCAATTCATTTAATCAGTACTCTACATCAGTTGCACAGAAACTAGTTGAAAAAACGAAACCCTCTATAAAGGATTTTAACGACTATTTGACAAATTCAAACTTGAATAGCATATTCCTACAACCAGTGATCTCCCAGGGCGTCAATGATATAATAGCTAATCTGGATGAAAATAAATCAAATGATTCTTATAATGTTCTAACTAAGCTTATTAAACTTGTGCGCCACACTATTTCTGAGCCCTTTCCTACAATTGCAAATTCCTCGTTTTTGGAAGGAGTCTTTCCAGACAAATTGAAATTTGCAAAAGTCACTCCATTTCACAAAAGTAAGTCAAAAATGGAGCGGGGAAATTATCGTCCTATCTCTATACTTCCAATATTCAGCAAAATTCTCGAAAAATTAATGAATTCACGTTTGACAAGTTTCTTAGGAAAAACGATATAATATATAAACACCATATGGTTTTCAAGGAACTATCATAATCCTAGAGCTTCAATCTCAACTTATTAACAATGTTGAAAAAGGCCTTTAATCTTGTTGTATTTTTCTTGATTTTAGTAAGGCATTTGATACTCTCAATCATGAGATCTTATTTAAAAAACTAGAGGACTATGGTATCAGAGGAACGGCTCTCTGGTAGTTTACATCATACCTACACAAGCGGAAGCAAATAGTTTCAGCAAATGGTGAAACTTCAGATGAACATGCAATAAAATGTGATGTTCCACAAGGAAGTATGCTTGGACCTCTTTTATTTCTGCTTTACATCAACGACATATACAACTCTTCCATAGAGCTAAATTTTCGTCTATTTGCTGATGATACGAGTATTTTATTTGCTAATAAAAACCTTGATTTTATTGAACAAACTGTAAATACTCAACTAGCAAATATATCTAAATGGCTGTTAGCCAACAAGCTATCACTAAATGTATCCAAATCTAACTTCCTTGTTATCAGTCAAAGAAAATTATGTATAAATTTACATATAAAACAAGTAAACATTAAAATATTTAAGGGTATTGGCGATTTGTAAAAATTAAGGCACTTTGTGCCAAGAAATACCTTAAGCACACTCTATAACTCATTCAACCAATCACATGCACTGTATGGCATATTGAACTGGGGATGTGCAAATAAAACAACATTAGAAACCCTTAACCCTATCTGGACTGGGGGTGGCTAATATAGCCCCCTCCTACATTTCTTTACACAACTCAAAATGCACGAAGCAAAGGTGGATGAATGTTCTTGACTTTTCCTAAAAATTATCTGCGGACCTTGTAATCTGGTAGTTTCCATGGTTACTAATGAACAGTCACCATAGCAACCATGTTGAATATTGTCACTATAGGACCAACAGAATTCGGTCTAATTTCTTTGATGAAATTGATATCTTCATGAAACTTGGGCAATGGCAAACCAATATCAGATGACACCAGATAATAAACCCTGTTTTTGTGAAATGCATTTGGATTCTATTTTTAGATAATTGCTGATATCAACACTATTTATCATTTCTGACGCTCTAATGATGTTAATTAAATTTCTCTTAAAAAATATCAGTGTATTGGTGACTTAGTTATACTTTTCCATCAGAAGCTACTTCAAGAAAACCATATGAACAAAAATAATGACAGTTTTCTACTGCTCATGTGCAGATTTTTTACAGAAAAATAGGAAATTTTTCAAAACTGTAGCAAAATTTGTTTAAACGTGATTAAAGCAGTCAAAATGGCTTTTCCAATAGTTTAGTAGTGATTATCAGTTAAATAATCCAAGGTAAAGGTAGAAATGGCAAAAAGTAAAAAAGTGATTATTACGTCATAATGACGTCATTATGCATTGGATATCAACAAAACCTTGCAGTTCCAAATAATATGAATACAATGATATTTTGGCCATATTTCATCTTTCTCACTCCCACCAGATGCGAGATATAAGGGGGGGGGGCTAATTGAGCCCCCCTCCAGTCCGAGGTTGCTCAAAAAAGCCTGGTCCAAATAGGGTTAAATGAAGCTGATGAAAAGCTGGGAGGGTTGCTGATTTTGCATCATACACTGCACAGAGTGACCAAATCTTTAAAAGTTTAAAACTTTTAAATTTTGATAATCTCTACAAGTTTGAAACAGCAAAGTTCATGTTTCAAATACATAAAGGTGCTAGCTCCTCTGGTTTAGCAGCAGAGTTTCTCACTTCAGTCAATATCCACAAATTTTAAGAGAAAATTTCTCATATTTGATGGTATTCAGTTATGGAATTCTCTGCCTCTAGACATGAAAAATGCTGCCACAAAACTATTTTTCAAAAGGAACATGAAAAATTACCTCCTAGGAAATTTTGCTTAGGACTATTTATTCCCTATCTAACCCAACTGAACAAATAACATATTTTGTAAACCATTATTATTATTTTTCTCTGTTTGACTTTATTTATTTTATATTTTTTGATCAACTTGTTGCTTTGTATTCTTCTGTTACTGTTACTGTTATGATACAAACAAAACTACAATAAGAGATTCTTAATTACACATCAAATAGGGCACATGGCTCCGATAGCTTAATCATGAGTTCTGCCAATGTGTCCATTAGCTACATAATCTTAATAATACCTAATGTTGTTTATTGTAATATATATTCGATCAATTGTAATCAGTATCTTGTATCTTAAAAACTAACCTGACGTATATTGTAATTAATTGATTTGTTGCTGAAAAACAACTTTTTATTTCATTTGATTTGATTAAAATGGAACTGAATGTTAAACCTTAAGCTAATCTTAATCTTTTTCCAATTTGAATTGCAATTAAATTGCAAGCCTTAAATAATTGAAATCTTAAGTTCATAGATTTTAATTTAAATATTGGCTTAATTTTCAAGTGGAACTGAATCTGAAACTTAAAATAAAACTGAATGTTTCTCCGAATTTTAACCTGCAGTCTTAATCTTAAACTGAAATCTTAAGTTTAATAAAACTCTACATTCAAATTAAAATGAAAATAAGGACTCTCTTATCCTTAATCTAAATTTAAATCTTGTCTCCATCTGAAAGTGGAACTGAATCTGAGACTTCAAATTTATCTTAATCTTTATCCAAATTTTAACCTGCATTCTTTAATGTTAAACTGAAATGACAAGTTGAATAAAATTTTACCTAAAAAATTCAAATGAAAATAAAGACGAAAAGTGAAATGGAAATTAAAATCGAAATAAAATGTAAGCTGAACATGAAACTAAAATGTTGTTAAATGAAATGTCAAGTTGCATGAAATTGTACATAAAAATACGAAATGAAAATAAAGACCAAAGTGAAATGGAAATTAAAATCAAAATCAAAATTGAAGTTCTAACCACTCGGCTATCCAGCCACACATTGTGGAGAAGAGCAGAGGGTAAGTCCAAAGTTCGAAGAAGTTAAGACTTAAGAGTAGTGATGGTCGAATCTATTCCTGGTTTCCTTTTCTTCTTACATTAAATCTAATGATCTGCAAAAATAAATTCCAGCACAAATCTCCTTCACCAATGAATCAGCCAGAAATAAAAAAAATAAATTCTGTTTTTTTTTCCGCCAAATTTCTGAGAAAAATATCCCTGGAAATAAGTTCCCACGAAAATTAATTCCCTGAAGGTAAATGCTCTAATTTTCTTCGTTCCTGCATGATTAAAAGAAATATACCTTTTTGATGAAAGGCCAGCATGATTGAAATTTTTCATATTGAGTTTTCAATTATAAAATTTTATACAGAATCTAAATCTTATTTTAGGTGCAAAATTTCATTGTCCTAGCAATGGAACTATTGATTTTATCAGTGCTCAAATTCACGATTCTATAAAGGGCTTTCACCATGAAAAATAATTGGGGTTGAGACTTTTGACCCCAACTTGAGCGCTTGTAAAATCAATAATACAAGCACCAAGATAGTCAAACTCCTATATCCCGAAAAATCTATATCCCCAAGTTTTGACAAAATTCCATGATAATGGAAACTCGTGGAAAAGGTCTATTGAACAAGTTTTGAGAATATAAGGGAAAAGTGCAGGTTGATAATGTACAACAAACATTTTCATAAGAATACAGTCTATAAGAATATTGAGGCTCAAAGTGGCTGAATTATGTAAGAATAATGCCAGGCTCAAGCTTCATAAAGGCAAGTTTTTGTTCCTCTGCGTTTTTCACAAGGCACACAACGTGATTGCGGTGATGTTTATGATTTTCAATACCACTGAACTTCATTGGTTTAATGAGATTGCTGTTGATTAGGTTGATTTGATCATGAAATTGTTTAATGGTAAACGACAAAGATTTGAGTTATTGCTCTTGGTGTTGACACTGATTGGTGATGTTGTAAATTAAGAATAATTTAAGAATATTGTTAGCCTCAAAATCGAAAAATTTTAAGAATAATTGATGCTTGGCAAAATTAAGGTAGGCAAGGTACTCCTCGAATTTTGATAGTTTTTGAACCCCGCGATCAATTTTTTTGATTTTGCTTGATTTAACACCCGATGTTACCCTTCTTCAAGTTTCAAGCATCAGAAAATCAAAATCAAAATCAAAATGTTCAAATGCCGAAAATACCAAAAAACCCACTGCAAGTAATAAGGTGACATAATAAATGAGTAAATTTATGGGGAAACTTTTACATTCAGAGATTTTCAGAAAATTTTTGCCTAGGCCCAATTCACCATTCGAAAGGTGAAAGCATCCTCTTTTCACTTATGAAACTCATTTGGTCATCGTGTGTTCTGTATACGAAAAAGAGACTGTTTTTACCAGACAGGAAACAATAGAATTAAAGGTACCATTAGCCATGTTTGAAGAATGGGGTCAGCCCAGATCAGCATGAGATCACCCTATGAACAGTGTACAAAAATCCCCACTTTGTTCCCACCTGTTCCCTGTGATCCTGGCTGTTTCAGGCTTTGTTTTTGCTTTTCCCCGTGATTGTCAATGATTATGTCATCCATCACCAATTTGTTTCAACTTTTTGCGCTTGTTAACATTAAATTTCCCTTTTTCTCAGTTGTTGCTTTACCTTTTCCAGTGATTCCCTGTTTGTTCTCCCCCTCACCTCTGACTCCCACTTCTTCCCACCAATTCCTATTTTGTTCCCATTTGTTCCCTTCAATTCCAAGATATTCCCTCTTTGCTTCATCATGTTCCATTGGTTCCCTTCAAGTCTATTTATTCCCATTCATTCCACAAGTTTCCAGCTTTATCATTTGTTACAGATTTAAGCGCACTCTTGAAAATGGCAGATGATGCATTTGCACTCAAACAATAAATGATGAAGCCATACCCTCAGACAGGCTTAAGTGATGAGCAAAGAATTTTTAATAACTGACTTAGCAGGGCCTGCAGAGTATCTGAAAATTTATTTGGCATCATCGCAAATAGATGGAGAGTGTTCAGATCAATAATATAATTACCACCTGAAACTATAGAGCTTTTGGCACTCTCAACATTAACAATGCACAAATTCCTTCAAAAGATTTCATCCTTTGAAGGAATAATTTTCAAATGAAGATGCTGTACCTTGGCAGTGGGAATATTATTTATCTTTGAGCTGCAGTTATCTACTGATTATTAAATTTAACATTCTGGACTATATTTTATGTGCATTTTTTCTATGTGCATATTGTATTGTTTCCTGGTTTCACATATGGTGTCTTGTTTATTAATTTTTGTAATAGAAGATTATGATGCAAAAAAGTCATCAACTTTGAACACATTAAAATTAAACATATTCTTTTTGTTTGCAATTTAGATGATAATGTTTAAGAAAATTTTACTTTCAAGATAGTAACTTATCATAGTTCTGAGTATTTCTAAAAAATGAAAAACCTTGTTAGATTAAATAAAATAGTTGATGACTATATTTAAAAAGATAACATGTAGTAAAAGTTTTAATAAGTTTGGTGGACGTAGAAAATTGAAGTATGAAGTATTTGGAACATTGTTTTGCAGTACACTGTATCCTTGAGGTTAGGCTGGAGGAGGGCCATTGACTTCCATACTATATCCTCAAGGTTGGGCTGGAGGGCCATTCACTTCCTTACAATATCGTCGAGGTTGGGCAGGAGCGACACCATTGATTTCAAAGATAATATCACTTATTCTTTTCTCTGCAATAGCTCTTGTTCGTTTACCAAAGTGGTCAGTTTTCAGCAACAAATAACGCAAAGTGGTTTTCCTTCTCGACTGTGGCATTTTTCTGTATTTGTTCCTGTAGGGCCTGGAGGAATTCCTCAAACACTTTCTCACGCTTTTATTCCCATGATTTCTTTCTTGTTTTTGGTGTTACTGCTGCCTTTTTATTTTAAACATGCTGCAGCTAGAGCTATCATTTCCTGATTCAGTTCCAGGGGAATCCTTCTTTCCTTTGTTCGCCCACTTGCATCTGTTTGCAAAGATAGCAATTTATACAACTGTAGAAATACTGAAGCGAATTCCAAGTGGTATCATTTGTCTTGCTCGTCACAAGCGGTTCGTTATCAAGCGCTTTCTTTTCCTGTACGCGTATTTTTACATTGGGGGAATAACATGCTATACACTTCATACGAAATGGTTAGTCCTTAGAAGGATTCTGCAAAAAGGTGATGTAGAAACAAACCCAGGCCCTGAAACACTTAATTTTTCCACTTGGAATTTAAATAGTATTGCTGCGCATGATTTCTCACGAGTCTCCCTTATAGAAGCTTATAATTTGGTAAAGTAGCTATAGCATTGTCGATTTACATGCTTTTAGGATGGCTTTTCCAGCTTTATCATCACGAGGATATTCTCATAATGAGACTAGAAAGATGTTGAGCGCTGTTCCATTCCCCGTAAAGGACACATGGACTCACGAATTCGGTTGCATTCCGTTCAAAAAACAGAACACCACCCCTTCCGCTGCCCAAGCTGACCAGCTGAAAAAGGCTGGTCTGGGGAAAAAGAAGATTGTTTTCGACAACAAAAATTGGAAGCATGACAAGTTCGTGATGGAAATGGGGAAGCATTATCCGCAGCTGAAAAGGTGTGGAGGGTTTACTCTTCACAGAGCCAAAACTGGTGGGCAAGGCCGCCCAATGACTTTACTGCTTACACGCTGGTACAATTTGAAAGACTTGCGGGAAGAGGTTACGGGGCATGCCTGTCTTTATATTCGACCAATTCAAGAGGACCTAGACTTGAGTCCAACTAGTCAGGTTTGAAAACTCTACCTGACTCCTTTCTTCACTTCACGAAATTGGTTTTGTCAGGTCTTTCGGCTGCCAGTTTTTCAAACACGAGAAAATAAGACTGAATTTCTCAAATCCCATATCTACTGTCTATCATTCAATTTTATCGCCAATTTTCTCGTCCTTAGATAAATTGGTTTTATCGTTATGAACGGCTTTTTATTGGCAAACAAAGCAAATAGCATTGTTTGAATTATTCAGCCTAACTGTGATGCTGATTTCTGCGCTTGCTGAGAGACCAAAAATGCAGCTAAAATAGATCTATTATTATTATTATTTATCTAGTATTATCTATTATTATTATTTATCTAGTATTATCTACCTTAATCACAGTAATTTCACGATTGACAGTCTGTTGAAAGATTGTTGAATGGTAATAATTTATGTGGCGCGCCAAATCGGCCAAGAACACTAATTTTTGTGACAGCAAATTATAACATTTTTGTTCATTATAACATTTTTGTTGCACGAATTGCCGAAAAAAATATAATTGACTGCAGTGCAAAAGTAGTTATTGACAAGACCAAATCTCTTACCTGCCTTGTCACTTTTTTTTATTCAGGACCTAAGAGACAATGGTGCAACCATTATTTGCCGTAAATGCAAGGCAGAAGCCATTGCCGTTGACTATGACATGCCCGTGTGTCAGAAAAAGAGGTAAACTAAAAAGCATCAATGGTGCTACATCACTATGGCTACATAGAAATGAAATACCTGTAATTGATAAATTAAAACAGTGAATATTTTTTATCCTATTTCTCATTAAAATGAGGCCTACAATCACAGACAAAATTGTTGAGACTATATCGAAGATGTACCTTCACATAGCTTATTGGCTCACTTTGCCCCCCTCCCCCCAGTTCAATGTTGATAATTTTGTTTCATTTGCCACGGAATCGAGCGACCCATCATGCAGGCGTAATATCTATGAAGAAAGATTTTCAAAGGAAATCAACATTGAATGGGGGAGGGGGGCAGAGACATTGACTCCCAATCAACATGACTGAGTATTTGTCTCAACATATTTTGTCCACGATTGTAGTTTAGACAGCGCATTATGGGTGCGGCGAATTAAATTCAGCTTGCATCACGAATGATGTGCTGGTAGAGCGCTCTAAACTACATGATGGATTTAGACAGCGAATTTAATTCATAACGCATTAAAAGAAAAGATATAATTCGCTTGTAATTCGCTTGGAGCAGTGCATTATGAGCGCATTTTATAATTTAAGTCGCTTCAAAAAGTGGTTGGTTTATACAGCGCATTATGAGCGAATGAAATTGACACTTAGACAGATTTTTAGGCAATAATTTAATTCGATGCGCCCATAATGCGCTGTCTAAACTAGGCTCGAAACTATCCATGAGAAACCCAGATTCTTGACCAGCAGCAGATTAAGAAACTCCAGTATGTGTTGGAAAATCT
Organism: Chrysaora quinquecirrha; assembly: GCA_014526335.1. NCBI lineage: Eukaryota > Metazoa > Cnidaria > Scyphozoa > Semaeostomeae > Pelagiidae > Chrysaora > Chrysaora quinquecirrha. The sequence goes on along the minus strand of JACTAT010000062.1, from coordinate 1,207,833 downwards.
TCAATCAAGAAACTTTGCGCCTCATTCTGTGAGGTATTTTTAATCTTATTTTCCGTGTCTCGTCGTCAATGATATAGTGATATATGCAGAAAAATTTGCAAAACCATAAGCATTGAAGTTATTCAAGAAACACGTAAGAAACTTTCGTTACAAACAAAATCTGGAATTGTTAAAAAACTTGCAGTGCTGGGCCGATTATTTAGTTTCTGTAGGTGACAAAATATTTCAGCATGAAAGCAGTATATAGTATATATCTTTGTCTATAAGAAATGATGCGAAAATGGAACCAGTGGTCATCGAAGACGAAGTTGATGAAAGAAATTCAGGAATGGCTGCTTCTACTGAGTACACCATGCCCGAACAGGTACGTATCAACAGCAGAACTGCTGCATCCTGCTTTGAACTTAACTATATAACTTAGGTACATGGCGACAGATTGTCAAGGCACGAGATTGATGTAATTCAATCATCTTGATCAAAGTACCTCAACTGTACATCGCAAGCATTTGATGTTTAAAAATCAAAGCGCAGAAAAATAGGGAATTGTATGTTTATGCACCCGGAAAAATTTGCAATGTCCCACAGTTCTTGTTATTGTTCTTATTATAAACCTTGCAGGTTTATTATTTTAAATGTATATTGGAATAAGCACTAAACAGCAGTAAGCCTGGTAACTAACAACACCTCTCTCATGAAGCCTTTCTATTTCTACGCAGGCAGGCCAAGTGGTCGACCCGTTTTTCGAGACTGCCCGTTTTCATGAATCTGATTTTAATCCTGACGACTTCTTCAACGAGACATACGAGACAAGAGCTGTAATTAGATCACAACAAGATGCCGAGTACGAGAAAAACCTTGCTGCAGACAAAGAGAAAGTAGCATCAGCTTGACGTTTTTTCATTCACATGTACAGGCCCAATCGATCAAGTCTTCAATTTGCCAGTTGCTAGAAGTTCTTTGTGGTTTCCCATTTTATCATTACTTTCCTGTGAATTCCCTTACGTACTGCAGCTATCGTTGGTTTACTTCAACATATGTCACAAGTATGTGCGGGTAATACACGTTACGTAGATCTTCCTTCTTAGAGGGACATACCAAAAGCTAGAAATCGCACTTGCTATCGACAGCAAAATAATATACTAACATTCATCTATCCATTTCAGGACATGCTTGCAAAGGCAAAAGAGGTGCAAGAGTATGAAAGAGAGCTGGTGGAAGTTGAGAAAGAGAAGCGGGCTGCAGAGGTAAACAAACTAAAGTAACTTGCAGCTATGATGCTAATACGGAGCGTGTACTTAATGCCCTGAAGAATATGTGGAGACTGATATTCGGTCAAATTGAAAACAACAAACAATGCTATTTTCTGCCTTCTTACCACCTTTCGCTTTGTCGTATAGCACCGGAGAAAGATCGTTACATACAGTTTATAGCGGCAGCAAAGCCTGCAAAGCAAAACACAGGCATCTCATTCATTTTTCTTTTTATTGTCATTTCTCAGCTTACCAAATGATAAGTAGGCATTTTGGTTTGTATCTTAATGTCTTCCTTTACAGTAGTCCTAGTTGTGACGATGTAGGCAAGCTAAGTTGTTGCTTCTGTAAACCTGCTTAATGCCGTAAATATTTATTGCACAATTTTATTTTCTAGTTCAGGGAGAGCTGTCGCAAAAGTATGTCTGATGAACCTATAGATGCTCCCGATGTTGTTCAAGTGAGATTCCGGCTGCCAGATGGAACAACTACCGCATGTCAATTCCGCAAAAATGCCGATATTCAGGTTTGTACTGCTTTTAGTAATACGTTCGGGAAGAAGCCTGAGTTGACAAGGGCGGCAATTTCGACTTCAATGTGCCAAATGTCATAATCTTTTCACATTTTTTAGGTGATGCTCAACTTTGTCGGCAGCATGGAATGCTCTACGCCAAACTTTCAACTCCACAGTCCGTTGACAATGACAACTGTAATAAGCTCCAGGGACAGAAGAAGGTCTCTTGCCGATGTTGGAGTCGATGCTCCAGTTACAGTTAACGTGTTGTGGGAGGATTCAGATGTATCAGTAGGTGTCACAAGAATCGTTGGTTCTTGGTTTTCTTTTCATAATGATATAACATAATTGATAGTCGTGGACAGTAGATTCAAATTCTCGTACTTACAAGACTATCCATTGAATTTCATGACTGCCTTCTCTCCTGCACAGAACAATGCCACACTGGAAGAAGCCGAACACAGTGGCAGTACCAGCACTCAACCAACTGGAAGGTGAATCCGTTTGCTATTATTTCTCGCCTATCTGCGTGTTTTCTTTAATTCATGATAGGCTTTGCTGAACAACTCAACGATGCAACATTTAACTTGTGGTGTATCCCGGCAGATATTCACACGACAAAGTCATCACACAAAAAAACACATCATTCCGATAAATATTCCGGAAAATTAAAACACATGAAATACAAAGTTGAAGCATGATAAAAACCAACTAAGCAACTTATGTATCTCAGCTTTTTCACGCAATCCCTTTTCTCAGTCTTTTCCTTTCACAGCCACAGGATGTTACTCCTATTCGTGTCCAATTACAAGTTCGCCAAATGAGCATCACAAACTCGTTCAAGATCATGTATGAAGCTGAAGATGTCCATGCTCACCGTGCCTAGTCCTTCCTTATCTTCCATTATTGCAACTAATTGTCGATTTGTATTCATTGTTAGATATGAAAGTAGGGAAATTGCAACGCTAACAACCAGCAGAGTGTCCCAAGTTGAGGTAGGATTCTATCCTATGATTATTGATGGTTATGTTGAAGTTCTGTCCTTCACAGTCAGTATCAGTAATGAAACATTCAAGATATGCAATCTCTTGATTTTTCTCACAGAGAGGACGTCACTTTAGACAAAATTGTCTCCCGCAGTTGCTAGAAGAGGGGCGCTTGGTGAGTACTAATTCTAAGGCTACAAGTCATTCTACCATCGTTATGGGATCATCCTGTTCATGATTCTAGCACGCTCTACTATATATAGGCAATCGTAATTCACCTCTTCCTGAATCTAGTTCAATATGAAATTAGTCCATGAAGCAAATGGCTCCAAACCAGCCCGGATAGATAAACGCGGACAGTAGCAAATCGCATGAAGTTGGGACATTATACTCTGCATTACACGATATCTCTATGATGGAATCTATGATGCAAAACTCTTCTTTTTGCTTGCCGCCAGTAGTATATAGTACGGTGGTTTATACGCGGGGGTGCTCAGATTGAGGCTGGGATAAAAAGATAGGAGGAAGACATGAAAAAGAGGCTAAGGAAAAAGGGGAAGGAATTGTGATAAAAAATGGTGCGGAATTCTTTTTGAGCAAAGTAAAGACTATAAATTTATATTTTTTATCCTTGTTTATTATTTGTTTCTATTTCTATTTCTGTTTGAAAATGTAGCAAATACTTGTTATTTTTTTTATTTTTCCAGAAACGAGATAACTATATTTCTCTATTCGTTGTGATCGTTCAGTGCACAATTGCACTACACGGTGTTCGTGAAAAGCGCATGCAAAACAGGAAGAGACAACAGGCGTGGAAAGAAGTACCGACCGCATGAGAACGACGAAATCATCAAAGAAAAAGACACAACTGAAAGAACAAGCTAATGATAAAATAAATGCAATTCTATATATAGATATACATAGTTATATATAGCTGTGTCAACGCTTAAAATATGTTGTAACTATGAAGAATTGATCATAATCATGAATTGCTTGTAAAATTATGATTTATTAGAGTAAAGATACAACTTTTGCAAAGGTCACATTCTTGTTTTGAAGAATTATTATCAGCAATCTTGTTGAATAAATTTCTTACACACCCAAACCAATACAAATCACAATCGTCCTGAATACCATGTGCAATTTTATACAATTTCATATTAGGTGGGTTTAGCGCTATATAATTTAAGATTGAACGCAGAATTCTAACTTTATAGTCATTACAAGTCACGAAATGTTCGTCAAGATGTGCGCTTAAAATATGACAAAAATGCATTTTTCTCCCTCGTTCGCGATCTTGATACTTGTTGTCGTCGTAATGGAATATCATGGACATGAATATTTCGGTCATGGCTCTTTTAAAAACTATACGTCTAAAGCTTTGCCTGTGTGTCTGCAACGCTGCATTCAAAAGCAGATGAAATTTCCTGTCGTGTTTAAAACAAACATGACTCTTCAGGAGTCGAAGATGGAGAAAATTGATATGACCATGTTCGATCTGACTGATGACAAAACATTGTAAGCAAAGCTGGTTTAATTTTAGCCGGTCCTCGCGTTTTATGCAGTTGCACCAGCGAAGAACTGGCTGTGCTTTACAGTGGATGCATATATCGTACTTTGTTTTTCTTTCTCGTTGCGATACTTGCTCGAGTGATTGTTCCGTAACCGGAACAAATGGTTGAATAGTGAGATCGTCTACGGCTTCATATACCTCATCGTTGGTGCGATAGGAAGCTTCCTGATGATGCAGGAAGCGAACTATGTTCAATAGTGCTTCTTCAAAAACATCGCCAACTGAAGCAGAAATAGTTGTGTGTATCGAAGGCTTCCTGGCGCTGAGAAACTTTTCATCTTCTGAAAAGGTTACCTCGTCGTACGGTGGTGTATGATGCACCAAGGAGGGGAGAATAACAGATTTTTGCAAAAAGTTTTCAGTTGACAATGATGATGTAGCTGCTGGTCTCTTTCGACGAGTTGAGCTGGTGAGATATAAAAGAGAAGGATCGATCATTATCTGTCTATTTGAGAAATTTGCTGGTAACAAACAGATTGGAAGCAAGTTGGATTACATATACTTTATACTGTTGGCAGACGAGTTAGCTATTGAAGACAATATAGGCCTATCTAGAGGTAACAACAAAATGTGTGCATTAAAGGACATGATAAGGGCCTATTACGTGTCGAGTCTGAAGTCAAAATACGATGGCAGTGAATTGAAAAAACTACCCTTTATACCTTCAGAATGCAAGAAAAGGTTGTTGGAGAAACAAGAGCAATGTGGATTTCGAGTCCATGGGTTTGAATTTCTCGTGGAGTCACAAGATGTGGATGAAGTAAATAGAAAGATGTATGACCATTTTCATCAATTTCCGCTGAAACAGTATGTACACTATAATATTGAGAGACGGAAAGAATGTAAGCAAAGCAAAATCACAACACTTTTGGTACATTTTCTGTGCAATTCTTAAGTAAGACAAGTAAAAAATCCTTTCAGTTGGCTGGTTTATTACACAGGACTGTCAAAGGCAATATTGGAGGAGTGGCAAGTGCTTTCTGTTAAATATATCATGTGGAATTGTATAAATGAAAAACTGAAACTGAACAGTACATACCTTTCAGATTCTGGTTGTTCTGTAGAAGATGCTGAGGCTGTATTTGAGCTTAAGAAACTGGAATTTAACCGTCTTTGCAGCACACTAGCTGGTGATGATGATGACGATGATGATGATGATGATGTAACAGTTTGCAACCAGGGTGCAGGGAGAGTTGCTCGAGTCAGGGAATGTATCGGAGGAGGAGCAGGAGGGGGAATCGATGAAGTAGATGAAGGGATGGGTACAGATGATGATGACGAGAGACTTGTAAAAAAGTTGAAAGGAAGGTTTGCTGAAAGTGAAGTTGTCAATGATGATGATGATGATGCTGATGAATATAATGATGATAATAATGCTAACGATGATGATGATAATGTTGATGATGATGATGATGATGACAATATTGTTGATGGTTGTGGTGGTGCTCTTGGTCGTGGCAATGGTGTTGGTGGTAGTGGTGAGACTGTTGGAGGTTGGGAGAACAGGAGAGCCGATGAGAAAGGTGTTTCAAATAAATTTGGAATGGTACAGTTCACAAGAAAGTTTTCACCACCATCATTAGTGTCTCGCCGTTGTTGCTCTTTTGGAAACAAACTGGCCAAGTATTCATCTAAAAAAGAACAAGATTACTTGGATATGGTTTCTTTGACAAGATATATGTGCTATGGTGGATGTGCAAGA